>KZ869550.1:49516-64954 GCA_003456935.1 Machilis hrabei | reverse complement strand
CTTATTAACTTCGACTACACCTTCGCCTTAGGAGGCATTCTTCATCACATTAGAATACGGCGAGCACTTCTATGGCAGGGCCGGAAGTAGCCGTTGTTATTCCTTTATCAGCAAAAAAGGAATTAAATTTTTTCCAATATAAAAAAGCTCATTGTTGTGACAATGTGTATCACATAGCACTAACTAACAATGATTACAAAAATACTACCAGATTTAAATAAACAGTAGTTTTTGTGAAGGCCTCGGTATGATTAATTATCGCTTCGCTCGTAATTACAAAAAAATGACATTGTACAGAAATTGTACGTTTCCGCCTATGTTAGAGCGAAGCGAATACCAAATATTCCGTGGTAAAGTAAATATTTACCGAGGTTAAAAAAAAAGCTGATCATATATAGCTACAAGGCCTTTTTTAACTATATTTCGTTGGCGATATCAAATATCAGACAGACGCAACCAGATTTTATGCAAAAAAAAAGTGTGATATCTCAAAGGGAGAGGCAGAGGGTTTTTTAATAAGTCACCATCATTATCCATGGAATGCGGATGCAAAAACCTTGTCCTAGGCGCCAAGCTCTATCTGAACAAGTAAGGAAATAATTGTTATTTGTACATGTGGATTTGTTTCTTTGGACATTATCCATTGTCTTATTATATATAACATATGTAACACATTCAGACTAGAAATAATTAGAAAAACAAAAACGGGACGTTTATTGAAACTAGAATAAGGTTTGAAGTTAAATGGTAAGTCAAAGCCACAAAGGAGCACGGCCAAGAATATTTTGTGTCAGGATATAGTGTATCCCTGAATTACACAAATTTTTCAAAAGAATGTTTTGTGTTATTGTATAATGTATTCCTCAATGATACAAATTTTTCAATGTCCAGCCTTATAGCTGAATTTTATATGAAAACTCAACTTTGACATGGATAACTAATTAACCACATTTACTATTTCATTCATTAATTGGCCTTCTATGTACTTACGTTCAAAACAGATTATTAATAAACTAGATGTCGATAGATGGCACGCATCGTTACTCAGTACAAAAGCATGTCGATTAGATGGCAATGCTGAAGTTTAAATGGACTCTTTTAATGTTCTATACTTGGCTTGAAAAAATATTTTGCATGGAAAAAAATCGGGCACCCTACAGACCAAGACAAACAACAAAATATATATATATCGAAATCCACCGTTCCAGTTCTGAGTTTTCAGCGTGACGTACACCCATGTCCCTCTTATATATATGGCACAGCCTTCTAGATCGGGCTCGCTAGCGCTCTCCTTAGCTGCCTGCTCATTTGACACGATGTACGTGTAAAGAGGCGTATAAGCGTAGTTGCTATTTTTATCGTTTGATGGCGCAACCCACGCCCTTTTTAGTGTTGAAATGGACCACCGGCTACTAGGCCGGCGCCACCAGTACTCTAAGGAGGCGGTGAAATTGACATGCATACATTATAAAAGTTGCTCGTGTTGTAATTCGCAGGAGCGTTATTTCTTTATTAATTTGAGTTATTTAACTTATTTGGATAGAAAAAGAAGCCTATATGTGTTTTTGTACATGGCAATTGGCTGAATAAATTTATTATAATGGTTATTAATAGTTATTTTGTAATTGCAAAACTGTGACAAACATTTCTTATTTATTGGGTAAATGATTTAATGTTGAATAGTTTATAGCAGGCGCTTATGAGCTTTGGCATTATGCACTAGGGTGTTGCTATTGCCATCTATCGGCACCAACTCTTCGAACTAAACAGCCCTAATGAGCAGGCAGCTCAGGAGAGCGCCAGCGAGCCCGATCTAGAAGGCGGTGATATACAGATTAAGCTGAATTTGGATATGAAATGTTAACCTTGACCTGGAGAACTAATGACCCACATTTAATATGTTAATTAATTTGGGATTCAAGATTCACAATAAGGCTTGACATTGAAAAATTTGTATAATTCAGGAATACATTATACAATAACACGAAACATTCTATTGAAAACTTTGTGTAATTCAGGGATACACTATATCCTGACACAAAATATTCTTGTCCGTGCTCCTTTACGGCTTTCACTTACCATTTATCTACAAACCTTATTCTAGTTTCAATAAACGTCCCGTTTTTGTTTTTCTAACACGTGTCACTTTCAACACAACAATATACACGTCTCGAACACGTATACGTTCACACAAAATACACTTCTCAGAGCAGCGCACCACGTTGCTTCCATACACCACAAACAAGCTTTCACACCTTTAACTTCACCTTTTCAACTCACTTAAGATTTTCATGGACAATTATTTAATAAAGCAAGAAAAAACAGATGGATAGCAAAATATTTTTATAGAAGATAACGGTACTGCCATCTACCGGAGATAGTGGGTTTTTTTTTTGTTTTTTTTTTTTTGGTGGTCAATTCACAGTAGGTGTTTTTTACTTACTGTAGTAAAACCTCTCAAAATACATCAAATGACACCAAAACCAATTTTCTACGATGCATAGAACACCTTGGTCCCTCAATAGTATAAAGGGGGTGGTTTTCCCCCAATGAATAGAGGACACCTTATGTGATTGGAATTTTAACAAAACTGACACCCCCGCATCTAAATACATCGAATGACACCAAAACTAAGTTTCTATGACACATATAACGCCCTGGCTCTTCAATAGTATAAAGGGGGTTGTTTACATCAATAAATTGAGTACCCCTAATGTGATTGGTATGATTTTAAAAAGTGACATCCCCGCATCAAAATACATCGAATGACACCGAAACCAAGTTTCTACGACGCATGCAACGTCCAGACCCCTCAATTGTATAAAGGGGGTGGTTTTCCCCAATAAATTGAGAACCCCTTACGTGATTGGAATGATTTGAAGAAAAGTGACACCCCAAATCCAAATACATCAAATGTCACCGAAACCAAGTTTCTAGGAAGCACAGAACGCCCTGGACCGTTATTGGTATCAAAGGGGTGGTTTTCCCCTAATTAATTGAGAACCCCTTACGTGATTGGAATGATTTGAACAAAAGTGACACCCCGTATCCAAATACATCGAATGACACCGAAACTAGTTCTAGGAAGCACAGAACACCATGGCCCGTCATTGGTATAAAGGGGTGGTTTTCCCCTAATAAATTGGGAACCCCTTATGTGATTGGAATNATTTTAACAAAGTGACACCCCGCATCCAAATACATCGAATGATACCAAAACTAGTTTTATGATGCATGCAATGCCCTGGCCCCTCAATTGTATAAAGGGGGTGGGTGATTTCCCCCAATAAATTCATCAGCCCTTAAGTGATAGGAATGATTTTAACAAAAGTGACACCCCCGCATCCAAATACATCGAATGACACCAAAACCAAGTTTCTACGACGCATGCAATTTCCTGACCCCTCAATTGTATAAAGGGGTTGGTTTTCCCCCAATAAATTCATCAGCCCTTAAGTGTGTAATGAAATGCCTTACTGCACTGAGAATTTTTTCGTTTTTTTACCAGTCATATTTTTTTCCCTACTTTAATTAATGTGGAAGATGGATATTAAATTTAGTCATAGGCCTAGAACTGGTGATTTAACTTTTAACTTAACCTTAAATATATTGGTACGCTTAGGAAAGGTTTATAGGCCTGAATTTAAGTAAATGTTAGTAATAAGGTGCCTATTTGATTTTCAATAACTATAAGGTATTCACTCAAGTTGAATTTATTCTAGGTAGGCCTAGAGGTTAATAAAGGTTTAAAATTAAATTAAGGACTGGTTTCGATTATATTAAGGTTCTAGTACATCTTTTGAAGGATTTGGTAAAGTTGGAAGAATTGAGTTAAGTATTGTTGCCAGTTAGAACGAGTTACGTCATTTTAGTATGATTTTTTTTATGTAATTTACAATTGATTTTCAACTTTTTTATTTGGGGTTTAATCAAAGGCGCAATATTTTATTTAGATTCGGAAGGTATAATTACGTGGGGAAACAGAGTTTTGTAAATTAAATCCGATTATTAACGGACTTATTGAATTTTGAAATATTACGGGAATTACTGAGAGTTGCTAGTTAGCCATTGTTTCAAGTTGTAATATGCAACAGTTGAGTGTTAACTGTTCTTCCCACCAGTTAAAAATTTTCCTCGTTTTAGACAAGTCGAACGCGTGAGAATTAGTCATCCAAATGGAAACTTGTGGAACAATTGTTTAAGTCGTTTGAAATCCCGGGTAAAGCTAAATGTAATTCACATTTTTGTCACCAGTTGTCGTATGTGTTGAACAGCGAAGAATCCAGGGACTAGAAGAGGGAGTTTTGACGCGATTACATCTGGGAGGAACTACACGTCAGTGCTTTCCATTTTAAAGTTGTTCAAAATTACTTATGCGTAACTACAGTTTCGTTTCTGGATATGTTAAAGTGAACTAACGTAATTTCGAATGAACAGTTCAAAACGCGACATTTCAACTTGTAATATGAATTGATTGACGTGTAACAGTTGGCGTTACTACATCGGGAAGTATCAACGTGTCTGTCTATTCCCATTTTAAATTTTGTCAAAATTAATTATGTGGTTACTATAGTTCGTTTTCAAATTTGAAATAGTGATTTAAAGTATTTACTACTTCAGAACAGAACAGTGGAAAAGCGGGATGTTAATGTGTACTACGGATGTTGTGAAGTGCAACAGTTTGACCGGGTAACTACCAAATGAAGACGTCTTTGAAAATGCGGCGTGGTAACTATAAGTGACTCGACTTTTGGAATTTAATACGTAAATTATCACACTCCGAATATGAAATCAGAAGTATGTGCGGTATTTTGAACTTGTACTTATTGTGGCTTTTNGACTCTCATTTTCGTCCAAGTTGACATGCAGTTAGTCAAACGCCATGTGCTCGCTTTTGTCTGAACAAAGTTACCCATTAGTACTTTTACGTGAGAAATCGTAATATGGAAATTTGCTATAATTTCGTCATATAAGTATTCTTTTGTTATTTACCTTGTTGCCAATTTTATTGCAACATTATCTGAGACTAACGTTGTATGTTCCTGTTCATCCACTGGGTTGCTACATGTTATAGCATTGCCAAATTTCTATCCAAACATTTAATCGAGTTTTCCAGTATTCTACAACGTCGCCATTTTTATTGCAACATTCTCCGAGACTAAAGTTGTATGTCCTTGTTCATCAACAGGGTTGCCATTTTCAAGTTCCACGACTTTCCGAAACGTTGCCTTCGATCTCCGAGTACGTTACCCTGTAGTCATTTTGCAGTCGGACAGTTTTCTCGGAGACTTTGAACTCGTATTTCGCAAAGTTTACAAGGTTGCCACGTTTCATTCTGCTGCCAGCTTGTCCGAAACGTATTCGTATCTTCTTGACTGGTAACCATGTTGCTGTATTTCTGCAGACTGAAATTCTGTTTGGACGTTAAATTTGAGTTCCTGATATTTAACAGCGTTGCCAGATTTCATGATGTCGTCGTATTGCATCGATCCTTATGAACTGTTATTATTGTTTATCATGTTGTCAACTTGTGTACGGAGGAAGGCGCAGTGGTGTTGTATTCGACAACAGTAAGCGGATGGTGCTGGATCCGTAATCACCTCGAGGAGAAACGACACCTACTGAACATTGAAAATTGACCTTTAGATGTAGGAGTATCAACGTTTCAATTAGGATGAACTAACAACAGTGCCTTAAATCGCTGCTATGTTTTGTCTGTGGTAATTACCACATGTATTTTTTTTTATTTCGGCACATATAACTAATTATCGCACTCTGCGTTTAAACTTCGCCTGTTAGTAGGCCAGCAGGAACCCCTTATATCTTTCATCGCACTCCGAAAGAGAGGAAATANTTCAGATTTAATAAGTGTACCTTTCAACAGTTTACCATATTTTTTTGTGACAAAAGGGGGAAAAATAGTGAATGTAACTAGCGACTGTTTTTTTAATCCATCTTGTGTTTTGATCCTGCGAGGTCAGTAAATGAAAGGGTTATTTGTGAATGTGAAAATTATAATGTACTTCACCGTAACAGCTGATGTGTGTATCGTGTGACGTCATCGTAACGACAAGTTCGTAATGCGTGTGTCAGTGCTCCAGTTACAGTGAAATGATACCATCATCTTTATCCAGTGCTTCATATATCAGTTAAAGCTATTTTGTGAATCAAATAAATTGAATTACATCTGTACCATTATTTCGTCATGCATAAGAAGATTATTTAATTATCCACGTGTGAAGATATCCTTTGTATTGAGTGTATGTAAATATTGTCTTGCGTCGGTTAGGTATATTATAGGAAGGAATTGAAATNGCACATAATTAACAAAACGTAAGTTCTATTCAACTGTTTTTATGCAGTATCTTTGTTAGAGGTAGGTACACTCCTCTATATTCTTGATAACAGACATACTTATCCAAGTTACAGGTTGGGTACACAACTCCATCGTGAGTTTTCAGCGAGTCCAACAGCTATCCTGCTTGATGTGATGTACGCAATCCTACTGTTATTCGACAAGAAGCAAATCTCCAGAAGCAGTAGATTTTGTTTGTAGTGTTCCGATATTCATGTGTGCGAGATGTAAATGTTCCTCGCCTTCTTATATGAAATCGTAATTAAAGGATAAAGTCAGTCGTATCAAGAATAAAGAATTACGTGTCGTGACGACCAAGTTCAGATTGCCATAAATATATATATGTACCATTCCTATGACTAAGTATACAAACCTAACCCGACTGCTAAATTGAAAGTGCGTGATTTTCAACAACTTGTTGTATCAATTTTGGTAATTGAAATTACTTGCATTGACTTTCTTCAATACTGACGAAATATGTCTGTGCGACTATTTTATTTGAACTATTTTTGATAGCTTGTGCTATTTTTAACTTGATTTGTTGCAAGCCTGGTTGATGTTTGTTTTCTTGACAATTTAATGTGGAGTTACTTATTTCATTTCTTATTTCAGTACTGTTATTGAGTTCTTGCCTTTCCAAATATTTCAAGGTTATCATGTGTATTATTTTGTATTTGTATTGGATCTACTCCTCGTGGATTGAGATTTTCGGCTCGTGCATTGTGTTTTGTAGTAGTGATGATCTACGAATCTGATCCAATAGTAAGTCAAAGCCAGATTTCCTTCCGCGGATATTAATCATCTGGCGCCCTATAATTTCCCAAGATGAGTATTTAATTTTCATTGTCATTGTTGTTGTGTATTAGTTTGTGCTACTTATTCAGGATCGGTCCTACGTTAACCTAAGTTCGCCTACTGTTATGTAATTGTTAGCCAGTCTTTGCCCGTTCTGGAAGTAAGGCTGAGTAACTGATTGTATACCAGCGCAGGTCATGACAAGTGATTGGAATGATTTTAGCAAAAGTAACACCTCCGCATCTAAATACATCGAATGATACCAAAACCATTTTTGTAGGACGCATAGAACACCCAGCATCCTTAAAAGTATAAAGGGGGTGGTTTTCCCCCAATAAATTAAAAAAACCTTATGTGATTGCAATAACTTTAACAAAAGTGACAACCCACAACTAAATACATTGAATGACACCAAAACGAATTTTCTACGACGCATAGAACACCCTGCCTCTCAATACTATAATGGGGTGGTTTTCCCCTAATAAATTGAGAACCCCTTATGTGATTGGAATGATTTTAGCAAAAGCAACACCCCCGCATCAAAATACATCGAATGACACCAAAACAAAGTTCCTACGATGCGTAGAACGGTCTGTAGCCTTGGCTGTATAAAACGTTGCAAGAACAACAATAACTACAACAACAAGACAAAAATCTACTTCGAGCCCTATGCTTTATCTCGATTTCCGGTTTGCAGATTTTAATGTTTTTGGTATACATGTCTTCTACATATCAATCATAGCTAGTATACAAAATTTGATTTAAAAATATTTAACTACAGCGGAATTATTAACGATTAAAGTTTTCAGTTTAACATGGGACAGTGACTTCAAACCTTATATATTGGCCCGAGCGGCCAATATGATTATTGTTAAAAGTACGATACATAATAGAACTCCGATTATAAAGAGGGCGGACCCGAATTCGGATAAGCGAAACTACGGATAATCCAGAAATTCGATTTTCAGTGAAGAGGTGCACAGAAACTTAAACATTTACTTCAAAACGCATATGATCACTAAGCTTCCTTCCTATGGCCTACCACCTCAATTATGTCACTAGTGGATCTCAAGTTTTTCTTGCATCGTCTTTGGCCTCTGTGTGTTATACCGTTTTTTTCACGGTCACTGCTCTACTGAGCTCGCATCTTTAACTCAATCTATGTTCGTACTACTAGACAAAGTGTGTCGTGTCATCCCTACACCTTGTTTCGCACTATCCTTTGTTTCGAGAGAGTAGCACATTGCAGGCAATGTACGATTTAGCCACCACTGTTATGCAAATTGTGGCTGTTTCTATGGCACGAATCCTTCGCTGTCATTTTCTGCATAATTTCGTACAGCCACAGCAGTTTGCATGAAAATATTCATACAGCATATAGACATATTCTCCCATTTGATAATAACAGATACTTAACAACAAACTAGATGCTTTAAAACCAGTCCGTTCGCCAATTATAAGAGTTCCCTTACACGAATTGCTGGCAGACTAACCTTTTAAATTTTTAAGCTAATTAATGAAACACAACCGATATAGCCTAGTACCTTAGGGGCCTATTTTTTTACAATAAGTAACTCTCTAATCGCCTGTTGACTTTTCAGTAATTTTTTAGTAATTAATACACTCCCTCGTTAAAAACATGTATGCTATAAACTAATTTATTTTCTTTAGATGTTTCTTTATTAAAATGTAGATTGAATTTGGCTTTTTGTTTGTATTGTTATTCTAGAATGACTAGGTAATTNAGTCAATTAATATGGTTAAACCCACGCAGTAAATAATGCACAACTTTAAAAGGTTATTTTCCTGTATCTTAGCCCGTAACAACTCCAGTTCATTTTGCCTCTTTCGTGGAAAAGTGTTCAGAAAGACTGGAATCCTATGAAACAGAATAGATTGGCAATTTCCTTTTACTATTAAATGTCATGAACAATGAAATACAATAGTGGTTTCCTTTCAGTAGAACATAATTGCACTTATGACAACCAGTACAGCCACGGCGATCATGTCTCGTTTGGAAAATTGAGGGAAAAAGGTAGGCTACTTTTGTGTTTTGTTGTTGCATCAAATCACTGTAAATTTGCATTCTGTTCTTTGTTCTTAACCAAATAACCTGAAAATATTTTTATAATTTTACATATTTATTAATTATGAAATGTTTATATAAAGCACAGGTATTTTCCCACATCACAAATGGTCTTAGTTCAGAATGTTTGACAGAGGATATCCTAGTTCTTATGTCCTGAAACTGGGTCTTTAAGTACAACGAAGAAGTGAAATCAATGTGTTCTTCAACATGTTGCCAATAATCCCCTGTGTAGTAANACACTTTTCAGATACTGGCAATGCATAAAATTGAATGGAAACAAAGCAAGGATGGGAACATTTCTAAGCAGTTACTGAAGATTGCTATTGCTATTGGATTATGGTCCCACTGTTATGACATCTCAGGTCTAATGGAGACCCCATCCGCGTCATAATGACGCTTCAGGATAACTGAATTTTGCCACTCGGCCGACACATAGCCTTCCGGAGGTGGGATCTTTTACATCGAACACTCATCGACGGGACCCGCCTTTAACGTGCCTCCCGGAACACGCCTACGATCATACCTTAGCGTGGAGTGCTTCACGGGCAGACTCTTTTGTAGGATAACCCTTTTTACCCAGGGCTAGGAGCCGGCCCCGGGATTTGAACCCGGGACGTCCCGATCAGGAGGCGAGCACTCTAACCACTAGGCCAACCTGTCGGTGTTACTGAACAAGAGTAAAGGTTATATCTTATTTCANAATGTTTTCAATCATAATCTCAACATGTACAGCAGCATAGATTCCTTATCAAAATAACACCATGTTCTGGTCCAAGATATTACTAAAGTTTACGAGTGCAAGTTCACACAATGCATCATTCTTTTTGATTGACACTCAAAAGGAATTATACAGCATATCGTTGGAGATGTCTTGCTACGGGCACAAGAGATTACCTAGTTATTCGATGTTGTCGAAACTGGTGTGGCTGGGTAGGAGATTTATTAGACCCCTTCATATTAAGTTTTAAAGTCACCATATTAAAACCATTTCATATATCAAAAAGCTCAGACAAAAATTGCCAGGTTTAAATATACCTTTACAGCATCGTATTGCTCGACACCCCTTTACATTTGGAAATTCTGAGAAACACCCCTCTCCCACACTCATCTCCGTCGGGGCAACTTGAAGAGTCGTGCCAGAGTTTTCTTTAGATTTGTCAGGTTTGACTAGGGTGGATACAGTTTATTCCATCTCACAATCATTTTTTAGTTTTTCAGGAAAATATAGTGGATGCCTAATGTGAAACACCCTGTACAGACAAGTACAGTACTAAACTACAATGGGCAGACCACGCTAAATTTTAATTAAATCATCTTTTAAAAAGATAACACCTGGTTCATATACATAAAAAATTAGGTTTCTAAAACAAAAGTCTGAGCTCTTAAAAGTGTATTTCAAGTTTCAACAGTAATGTAGGTGACAAAAAATAACTTCCAAGGTTATGTTCTTTTGAAAATTAAAAAGTGACATAAATAAGCAAATAGAACTTTTCAAAAGCTTCATTAAAATTCAGTACACATATTTTACTATTTAACTCTAGACAAATTACAGATATTAACTTACACAAGTCTAACCCCATCACGAAGGTCTTGGGCGATGTTATTTACTGCATACCGATATTCATCAATTGGCTCTTGTTTGTGTTGTAAAACGTATCCCACAGAGTACAGACATTTCATTACCCGTCCTTTAGCAGGAAGAAAATCTCTCGAGAATTTGATTAAAATGTAACTGGAAGCCTGCAAACACACAACTTGTAATAATAATAATAAAGTAGAATTTTCATTTTCAGACAATATTTTAAATGAAAGACATTTAATTTTACCGAGATTTAATATCACCTTTGGAACCCAACTCTAGCTCATGTTGACGATATCTCGTGCTTTAGACCAACACGAGTTCCAAAGGTCCTGCTGAGGGTGATATTAATACTCAGTAAAATAGAACATCTTTCACTGTACTTAAATAATAGGCCCTACTTCCAAAGCTGCTTTCTTAAACAAGAAATTATCTATTCTAAAATAGGCTACCTGAAAGACAGAATCAGCTACTACTGCCACATTTCCAAAAACAAACATTTAATAGCAAGTGAAATAAATTCTACTGGAACCAAAATTTCATAAGTCTAATTTTCTTATTTTTATGCTGGACAACTTAAATTTAATGCACTGGAATAATTTCAAGGACGAGTTTTTGTATGGAATCTACATCGAATATGCTCGTGTATATAACTTTCAAACTCGACCCGGATTATCTTAAACTTTACAAATTAGGCAATGTTAGCCGACCTTCAAATAAAAACAACGTAAAGTTTATCGTTTAAGTCGATCGAACACAAATTGCACCACAAATCGGCTGTAGCTTGGTTGTACCAATCAAAGGACCCCGCACTAATCATAGCCTATGGAAAATGTGTTTCAGTCAAAATCGCTAATTTTTTTATATGTTGCAGTTGAAACCCTCCCGATCAAAAGTCTCCATGGCACCGACACTCAAAAATCAAGAATTCGTCGTCTATCAGACGATTTNATGTGTTCAAAANCCAATGAGATACGTGATGCATTTTCGGAGTTATAATTGGATTGTCGCGAACCCTGATGTCGGACCAATCAAAAGTAATCTCGAACCAATATTACCGTGTTTTCCACGGATGCTAGTGTATTGGTTATTATATGCGTTAAGTTCAAAACTATGTGGAATTCAGTACAACAGAACGCTAAAAGCCCTAAGTACAGAGTGAGAGTTTTGCTAAGCGTTTTGCTGTGGGGTTGGGGGGTGTGTGAGACAAGTTAGGAGGGATGTACGATTTGTCAAGCACGCGCCGCTCTGAGCGTGAGCCACAAAATCCGGCGTGTTTCTCTAAGTACATATTATGTCGATGATACAGTATCACCCAGAGTAATGTCAGTACTAAGCTAATTCGTCAGTTGTATCTACGTACCTCCAAGCGGTCTGACATCAGGGTTCGCGACAATCCAATTATAACTCCGAAAATGTATCGTGTATCTCATTGGGTTTTGAACACATTAAATCGTCTGATAGACAACGAATTCTTGATTTTTGAGGGTCGGTGCCATGGAGACTTTTGCTCGGGAGGGTTTCGACTGCAACATATAAAAAAATTAGCGATTTTGACCGAAACCCATTTTCCATACGATTAGTGCGGGGTCCTTTACTCTGTTACTCGAGATCCATACAGTAAAAATATATTACAAGTTTATTAACTATAGACTCGAGTTCTTTCTTTGATTTTGTAACATTTTTATTACTACACGACGAAAACTTCTTACACGAATTTTTCTTTCCGACATTACACTTCCGTATGGAGCGAGTGGACGGTAACCCTTAACCAACAATACAAGGTTGTAATGCAAACCTATAAAGCTTATATCTTGTTACCTGAAAAATGTTACAACCCTCTAAATGGACTTGCTGAATTTATCAAAAAGCTTTTTCACAGTTAACAGTAAAAATTTAAGTTATTTTTCCTACACGCGTCTTCTCAATATAAGCTTCAAAAAAGAACAGGAAAAAAATAATCAAATATTTTAAATGTGCAATAACAATAAAAAAACAACAGGGCAAGACATTTTAACTAACCTTTTCTTTTGCATTCAGTCGAAACAGACAAGGGTTGTGCCTAATCAAGCGTGTCTTCTTTGCACGATCTAAGAAATACACCAAGAAAAGAAACTTCCTCAAGATATGTTTCTTTACAGCTTCAGCAAATCCTTGACGGAAAAGGTTAGGCACAGTGGGATGGCAATATTCGTATTCTAAACATGGATCTGAAAGCAGCCTGAAAGTAAACAAGCAATACTTCAAAGTCGAAATCAGGGAGCGAGTGAATAAATAGCTATTTCTTACATTACTAAAAAAAAAATATACAACACAAAAACTGCTATTCCTCAGATTCGTTATAAATTACAAACCGCACTTTATCGGGGAAAAAAAATCAAATTTTTGAATGTAATTATTTTTAAAAGTAAACTAGATTTACACATCTTTATCATTAGTGGAATCAAATTCTAAATATTAATCGTTATTTGATGGGGTTTTTTTTTTCAAAAAGTTGTTTGATGTTCTTTCATTGGACAATTAATGTTGTTGCACAAATTCTAATCTATGTACATCATAAGCTCTCTGCAATCTTCTTAATGTACATTTTATTTACTGTCAAGAGTTTAATGTCTTTAAATCTACTAGTAATTGAACCACGGTAAGGAAGAGAACAGTATGTTCTTTAAAAATAGTTTTTGTAACTTTAAAAGTACTTCTCCATACGACTTATTTGTATTTCGCCATCACAAAATTCCTTCATAAATGAGTCTGCAACAACTGAAAGATGCAAATAAAAAGATTTCTTATCTTGATGAATACCCCAATTTCTAGTGAACACTTAGAGATTACCTTGTTAATACAAGTTCTCCAATCCACATTACAATTACAAACAACTTCTTGTATTATAANTTGGCATTATTATCTAGCTCAAGTTTAAAAAAATACAAACTAGGCATGTCTTTTTTGGATGGTGAACGATAACATACTCCAGTCTTTCTAAGATTTAGTTTAAGACTTTATAGAACCAGTCTGTATATTTGTTTTATATTCCAACTCAGTCAGAGTATGAGTCACAAGAACTTGAACAATGTTTTAATTTCTGCAATTAGAAGTAAATCATAAATGAAAGTATTAAATAATGTTGCAGAGGTGATGTAAAAGGCACCGTATACCAATTATTTGTATGCGTTTCATTTACTCAGTTTTTAAAATATGACCTAATCGGTCTGTAACTTTACCTCCAAGACCATATATTTAAAGTTAAGCTATTAAGATTTTATGGATCACAGAGTCAAAAGCCTGTTTTACATCTAGGAATAGTCAACAACAGATCAAATGATTAAGAGCTACTAGAAGGTCAGATGTTGAATTAATTTGCTAAAATACAAATCGGTATTTATAACGTACGGTTATTATTAATAAACTTTGTTATTTGCACATTCATGATTTTTTTTTTTTTTTAAATATTCTCCGGCAACAGTTTAGTCGCATTACAGGCTAAAAATTGTTGCATTTGTAAGGCTCACCTGCTTTGAATTTTAATTTGATTTTCCCTTCATTTAACTTATTTGGTTAAATGTCAGTTTCTATTGATACACTAAGGGCACAGTAATACATTCTCCAACGGTTTTTATTATTTCTGGCTTGGGCCTGTCAAATTCTGTCAGCTTACTAATATTTGTTCTGCTATATCATTTTGTATGGATTGCATATTTACATGTTGTTTAAATAAGTATCATTATCAGTTCTTACCCTGCTTTAACATATCCTTATTACATTTCTGATCCTACACATTAGCAATTTTGACTGAATAGTTTTAAAGGTTTCTTATTTTAAAGGTCTGTACACATTTTAAAAAGAAGAGAGAAGGAAACAACCAGCAAGTTTTTTTTGGTCATATTTATATGGTTTTATATATACGTATTTTTTTTTACAATGTTATACAATAATGTACAAACATGGTCACTCTTAAGCCTTAGGATTGAGCTTGCATGCCCAGAAACATCAGCAGTTACAGTTATTAACTAACAATTAATTGTAGCATTTATGCAAAAATCTAATAATAAAATTATTAACTCTTTTTATAACCACATTGCTATAAACAGGGTGTTACTAAAAGGTGTGTCAAAACTTTTAGGGTAACTTCGCAGAACCAATACAAGAATATTTTGATAAATAATCATTTTTTAATGGCCAAATTTCGGATATAAACGATTTTTTGTAAATGATGAGAAATATGGCAACACTGTTCACGGAAGGAAGTCTGAATACACAAGTAACATTACCGTGGTTTATCTACTAATGCAGCTTGGGGTAGAGGCAACATTTTTGGTTGGTGTGGTAAAGGTCCCGAGTTCAAAACTCGGTAATTCCAAATACGTTTTTGTTTGTAATTTAACACGTGTACGTTTAGAAATAAATTCGTACTTGATTATTAGTGCAATGATATTTCCTAATCTTCATCTACATCTTACCCCGCAATCAACTCTAAGTCTTTGGCAGGGGGTGCAACGCACCAACACAAACAATTCCATTCACTGTCCAAGGAAAAAAAGACCACAAATACCCGTCCGTTCTACACCTAACTTCCCTAATCTTATTTGCATGATCATTTCTACCTATATACGTAGCTGTTTG
>KZ869550.1:36786-49256 GCA_003456935.1 Machilis hrabei | reverse complement strand
AAATTTCGTAACGCCTTTCCTACAATATAGTTAACGTGTGAAATCCATGACAGATCCTCGCACAGTAATACTCCTAAATATTTGTATTCATTAACTAAACCTAATGCTGTACCACCGAGGTTATAGTTGGTCTGAATTTTCTGCTGCACTTTGTAATACACGTACAAGTTAATTAAAAAAGCGAGCTTCAAATTTTCACCAATGTTCCATTAATCACTAGCAATTTCATATTTTGAGTAAAAGGAAAAAATAATTTAAGAACACTGCTCACTCGTTTACCTGTTGACGAATACAGTATTTATTCGTATATTTGAATAGTGCGATACTTGTGGTGGCTCAGAAAAATTTGAAAATGCAGCCATACTAAAAGAAAGAAAACGCTGTAATAAATGTACGTCCTAAACCACGTCCTTTCTATGTTACATCTGCTTTCTCAATAGCATTCGAAATACTCTTTGTTTTCTGTATCGCGTACACTTTTTGAAATACAATCACACTTGATTCCCGTGACAGTTATGTGCGTAACAAATTAGTAAATTAATTGCTTGAGAATCAGTTTATAAAACTACCCCTCTACTAATTATAACCTCAGCCGATAGCACCCCTAACCTCGTCATGTTAGTGTGTGAGCATTCGTGCAACTTACAGCCATCTGAAATTAAACAGAGTTGATACATAGAAATCAGGCAGAATAACATTCTAATTTACAAATTCCCACCTTCACAAACAAAGAAAACATCAACCAACCCTCATTAACACAAGCTGCACGTCAAAAACTTGATGGCTACCCCTACAAAGTAAATACAACATATTAACCCACCCACAAAACTAATACAACTAGTGTCAGTGGAAAATGTTCCGGCCTTTTTTGTCCGACCACAAAAGAAAAGCATTATATTAATTTATTATTTTATTTTATTTTATAGCTTATAAATTATAATTTTTTCAAGTTCTTGAATAAAAAAACATTAGGAGAAAAGAGACTACAAGTAAATAATTAACTTCAAAATTATCACTTATTACTAGTTTATGCCTAATGTAGTTTGTTAACTTGTACATTTAGTTCTCAAATTATAAATAGCAAAAAAGCTCATCAGTGATTTTGCTAGTAGTTTTTAGTTAGACAAAGAAACGTCCATGCTCGAGTGGGATTCGAACCCAAGAACTTTCAGCCCAGAGGCTAGTTACCTACTAGGCTACCGAGACCAATAGAGACTTAAAGAAGTGTGTAAAACACCAATGACAGAAACGGTAATTGTTGTATTGAATAAAACCCACAATTTACAATACTGAAGGTAAACAAAAACAAAAATACAGTGTAGTCTACGTAATGAATAAAAATTAATTGTGCATTATTTGTACTAAAAGTAGACCGCTATTTACATCTGAAACATCAATTAGGATATGACCAATATCTTACTTGGGTCATTCTCAGAAAATGTGATAAAATTTGGAAAAATACTCTTAACAATGACTTTTTTAAAATTAGTACTATGTTAAATTATTAAGAAAAAGAGATACTGAAAATTTATTTAATCAAAGGATATTTTATCTAGAATATCCCTAGATATGATTTATAAGAAACTGGTTGTTGTTACTGCTCAAATTTTCTAAAAAAAAATAGTTTTCAATTAATAGTAATTATTTTGAAGTATCTTGAAGCCATATCTAAAGAAATGTTCCGTCTTTTTTAAAAATTAACAGGGAAATTGGATTTTTAAGTTTGTTTCTGGTCTATAGTGTCTCCCTCCATGGACAACTATAAACGTGCACTAAAATCTATATAGATGACCGCACCTCTTGGAATTGGAGGAGAGGAAAGGCTTCTTGTTTATTAGTGAATGCTTGTGTTCTCTAATGTATTGTGATAAAGATTATAAAACCTCAAACATGTGTCCACTCCATGGTCATTAGGGTGCATCGAAAATAAACTTTTTTTGCAAATCTCGAACTCCTGGGTGCTCAAAAGGTGCAATTGGTGGCAACGAATTCCTGCGATTTTTTTTTTTTAGTTTTTTTCAGTAGGGATCCGAGGTTCCGAATAGACTGAAATTTTTGCTTCAGTGCAATAGGCAACACGCACAACATTTTCGGGAAAATGCCATTTTTATGGCATTTTAAGGAATATTTTTGAATCATCCGGACACATTTTAATTAGTTACGAGATAGGACAATTTACACAAGCGTTTCTGGCTGTATTGCCTCTAAATGAACATACGTCCATTCCACGAATTGCGTTTTGGGTGTCTTGTTTGTTTGAATACTAGTGTGGAAGTGAAGGGGTAATGCAACGTGGCAACAGGGTTGACCTGCGGGAGGGGAAGAGATAGGCAGGGTGGTTTGGAAGGGTAGGTGGAGTGTATTTTTTCATCAGTTGGCATCCGCAAACGGTGCTGGATGGTTGACAGACATTTTGAGTGCGCAGTAGTTTGTGTTTTGTGGCAGTAATGTGTTGGTGCGCATTAGTCTGTGGTTTTGGGCAGTAGTGTGTTGATGCGAAAAGTGGTGAAAAATGAGTTCTTCCTAAAGAATTGAGAGGTTATTATAAAGACAATTTACCTTGTTCCTTGTAGTGAGTAGAATTCACGATATTTCGCCTAGTATCCCCTTCTAGGCATCTTTAGGTGTTGACGTTTCATTTCATGACCTTAACATGATCGCCGTGGCTGTACTGGAATCCGCCGGCTGAGGAACTGTCGTGTTGGAATTAAAAGTTAAAAATGACATGTCACAAACTTATTAAAACCTCAGGGGCCCCTTAATACTGAGGAAGCCTAGTGGCTTCTACTGTCAGACTGAATTTCACATATGGCTTGATCCAGAACAGCTGACAGTAGAAGCCACTAGGCTTCCTCAGTATTAAGGGGCCCCTGAGGTTTTTAACTTTTAATTGCAACATGACAGTTCCTCAGCTGGCGATCATGTAAAGGTCTAGAAATGCAATGTCAACACCTGAAGATGCCTACACTGGGGATACTAGGCAAAATATCGTGAATTCTACGCACTACAAGGAACAAGGTAAATTGTCTTCTTTATCATTTTAATAATGGAAGCCTGTTCCACTTTCCGATGGAATTTAAAGAATTGAGAGGTTTTTATTTACCAACTTACTGGGACGTTATGTGCCATTTTAACCGGGAGAGGAAACTAAGGAAGGACGTATCCAGAAACGATCCTGCAGTCCTTCGAGAGGTTTTAAAACCATCACGGAAAATCACAGACAAAATTGAAATAATCGACACGTCGTAGCTCCACTCGGCAAGAGAAGGAAGAAAATTTTATAGAAGGGTTGAAGAG
This sequence comes from Machilis hrabei, assembly GCA_003456935.1. Lineage (NCBI taxonomy): Eukaryota > Metazoa > Arthropoda > Insecta > Archaeognatha > Machilidae > Machilis > Machilis hrabei. The sequence goes on along the minus strand of KZ869550.1, from coordinate 45,959 downwards.
GCAGCTTTTTTATATTTGCCCCAATCCCGTTGAACAATGCAAATGTGCTAAAGATAAGAAAGTGACAAAGGAAGAGCACCCGTTTTTACTGGACCAGTGGACGGAGCGCAAAATGAAAATTGGAAGTGTAGATAGGGAAACTACACAAAAAGACAAAAGATGCAAGAAAGAAGAGNCTGAGGAAGAGGGAGGAGACAGACTACCCTATCTGCAAACGTTTAAGAAGGCAGGAATCATCAACCGATAGAGTCGAGTCTGATTTCGAACCTCAACCATCAACCTCTTCAGCATTTTGACCCAGACAAGCTCGTATATCTTTAGGAAACGTCGCTTCTGCCGCCTTCGGAACGGGAGCGTCCAGACGAAATGTCGCCTTACTTGTTATTGCTGCGTTAAAGATGATGGGCACGTTTCTCCGGAAAACCCAGATTCCGTAGTCGATAAAAGCAAAATAGCCAGGGAAATGAAAAAGTTAGAGAAAAAACTGCAGACTGACTCNNACTCTAAAGAATCGGCAATCAGGGGGGCTCTATTTCGATGGGCGGAAAGATCGCACGTTAGTAAGGACGAGAAAAGGAGATGGTTACTAGCTTAGTGAACAGAACAAGGAACATATTTGTTTGATAAATGAGCCCGGGACAGAGTACATTGGCCACGTGTTGCCGAAATCGGGTCACGCCCAAGATATTGCCAAGAGTGTGATCGCTCATATCAAAAAGGGGATTTGACGTATCCCACCTAGTAGTATTAGGCTGCAATGGCACTACAGTAATAACCGGAAAGAAAAATGGAGTCGTGTGGTCGATCTAAGTGTCCATCAATGCTCCGCTCCACCGTGCAGTGTGCACGTTACACTTAAATGAACTGCCTCTTCGGCATCTAATGCGACTTTTAGACGGACCAACTAAGGACCGCAAACAAACTCCGGACCCATTGGACAGTCGATTTTAAATTGTAAAGATATCCCCGTGTGCAGTGAATTTCAACCAATTCCATTTGACTGGGAGGACGGTACGGAACATTTTACGGACTTGAGTTCAGATCAACAATATCTGTTGGATATTTGCATTGCAATTTCTAGTGGTTGGCGCTCGATTAGCCTTTCGCGAAAAAAGCTATGAGCAGTGGTTCAATCGCGGTGGCTCACCACAGCTTCCAGAATTATTCGGTTTTATTTGTGCATCTCAGGTGTTGTTGCTGTTGGCAGAGTACATTATAAAAGTATCTGGTTTTCAATTAAATCGTCCTCTTACATATATTTGCTGCTTCTGTTAATCGAGGACGTTGAACACGTGTTGTATTATTTACACTATTACTTTCACAAAATCGCTTAACTAATTTCGTAAATGCACTATGCGTAGGATGCACACGATTGGAAAATCTTTCAGCATACATATTTTTCACATTCACCATAAACAAAAATCATATCAAATCGTTCTTCTTTCGAAAGCATTATTTATGGTTTCCAACACAGTACTTTAGAGATATTTCACGTTCAAATGACTGAAAATATTGTTTTTTCATTGCATTTAGTACACCAAACTTCGTGAATACGTGTGCACTTGAGTACGAATAAATAATGCTCAACTAGAACAACAAAGAATGAGTATCATAAATTGTGTGTTTTATTCAATACAACAATTACCGATTTCACACCCTTCTTTAACTCTCTCTCCATCTCGGTAGCCTTTGGGCTGAAAGTTCTTGGGTTCGAATCCGACTCTTTGTCTTACTAAAAACTTCTCATAAAATCACTCCTCTTCACCTTCCCGAATAGCCCATCATTGGCAATAATTGGAGTAAAATAATAATTCCTTAACTGTAGACTTTGATAGCAATATTTTTCTGTTGCATGGAGAAAACTTGAACAAATAACATGCCGTTTGATTTCGCATGCCCGAATCAAATGTACAAGGTTCCACTTAAAAAACACACGTTTACCTCAAAATGACCTTGAAAATGTGCATTTACAAAAATCATATTTAGTTCATTATATGGCCCCCTTGAAATAGTTTACATTTTATTTAAGTGTACGCGAATTTACAAACTATGTACAAAAAAGTCTGCATTATTTCTTTTAGTTACATTTTGTAGGTTATAAGTGGTCCACAAAGTAAATTTAAAAGTAGGGCTATATATACAACAGGTGGTTCATTTAAGAGGAATCGCTCAATTATCTCCGAATACAGAGTCGAAGACGCGAGTGAAAAATGAGTTAATTATCCAGCTATTTACTGATATTTAGAGAAATTAAAACAAAATACTGTACTAAATTATTTAACTATCCCAGACCAAACTTAATAATGCAATACATTCTTATTAAATATTGTCATTTTCTTATTTTTTGTCCTTGGAAATTGTCCAATAGTTTTTGTCCGAAAATTAAAAACACTAAATTCAACCCACCCACACAACCTGCTGATTGCAGGGTTATCTTCGACCAGATGTAACATCTTCTCTATGTTTGGGTTCTCGTTNGTCTANATCTCCCCCAATTAGCATTACCATGTTTCGATAGATGACGATGACTTGATATAAAGGTTCTTCTATCAGGAATATGTTGGGTTGGATATCTCTGCTGGTACAAACGCACAGCTTCGAGGCCATTGCAGTCCGCCAACCCGTAAATGTAGTAAATATCTGCCAAATTTTCTAATGAATACATTATCAAACACTCTCCATTAATTCCATTCAACCAGTTAGTGCAACTAACACTGCAGTGTCAAAAACAACCTGTTTGACTGTCAACCTGTACACTGATGTTATTGCTCACAAACTAACATGACGAGGTAACGGGTGCTCTCGGCTGAGGTTATAATTAGTAGAGGGGTAGTGATATAACTGGATTCTCAAGCAATGAAATTACTAATCTGTTATCCACATAAATTATACGGGAATTTGGATCAGAAAATATAATCACTCTAATAATTAAGTGTGATTGTATTTCAAAAAGTGTACGCGATACAGAACACAAGAAGTATTTTGAATGTTATTGAGAAAGCAGTTGCAACATAGAAAGGATGCAGTTCAGGACATAAGTTTAGTACAATGTTTTAAATCTTTTAGTATGGCTGCATTTTCGAATTTTTCTGAGCCACCAAAAGTATCGTACTATTCAAACACGAATAAGTACTGTATTCGTCAACAGGTAAACAAATAAGCAGTGTTCTTAAATTATAGTTTCCTTTTACTCAAAATATGAAATTGCTAGGGATTAATGGAAATATAACCATGCAGTAACAGTGGATAAAATGTGAAGCTTGCTTTTTTTAATTAACTTGTATGCGAGTTTAGATTAGGAAATGTCATTATGCTAATAAGTACTAAAGTATTTCTAAACACACACGTGTTAAATTACAAACCAAAAACGTATTTGGAATGACAGTTTTGAACTTTGGACCTTTACCACACCAGCCAAAAACGTTACCTCTACTCANAGCTGCATTGGTGAATAAAGCATGGTAATGTTACTAGTGTATTCAGCCATCCTTTAGTCAACAGTGTTGCCACATCTCATCATTTACAAAAATTGTTTATCAATGAAATTTGGCAATTAAAAACGATAGGTATTTATCAAAATATTATTGATCTAGTTCCCTGAAGTTACCCTAGAAGTTTTGACATACCTTTTAGTAACACGATCATTTTTCATTTTTGGGACCGAAATCGTGAATTCCTTTAAGTTTGTGCTGTTTAGAGAGTTAACTTGGGTTTGAGAATAAGTATCCTTTCTGCGTTGCAGACACGACCGAANCGGGTTTCTGTTTAAGCTAACGAAGCAGTCTTGGGTGCTATTTAAACCCACGTTTATTTTCTATCGAGGTCCGTCGTCTAACAAAGGTACGTGTGTGTGTTGGTGGTCGTCAAGCTGTTTGGTTATGTTTAGTAGTCTTTAGTTCACAAATTTAAACGGCCGTTGGTGGTCCATATGTAGCTATTCTTTAAAATTGGCCTTGGTATTAATCCACCACGATTATTCAAAGTGCGATTAAATCGTGAATAGAATAGTAGAATAATCGTTGGACATTCTAGTGAGGCGTGAACATAGTTTCACTTTAGGAGTGCCCATGAATGAGCTTTGATTTGTAAATGGCTTTAGACAAAATCTATTTCTGTGCAGCTTAAATGTCGTCTCTCATCATAATTGTTTTGCACCCGTCGTGTTACGATTTTGCCGAGGAAGAATTTCGATTAATTTCATTCTGCGTTTCGTGTACGAAATTTGTTAATTTGGCTCTACATCTGTTCCGAGTCTAAATTTAAGTGAGGAGTAACTGTTCGTATCAAATTACTACGGGTAGTAACCGTGTGCTCNGTTTAATTCTTCCTGTGNGAATCATCGAGTCCTTGCCGTCAGCTAACAGGAACTACCGCTAGTTCTGTTCTCAATTAATTGTTATCTCGACTTAAGTCGATCTTTGTATTGCCATGTAGTTAAGGCAGTCAACGCTCTTTACGATCTGTTCTAGAGCTCATTTGGCCATTTTGTGTCATATTAAGCATTCTGTAGTCGATCTGTGAGTCAATTTTAACTGTCCAGGAATATTTTTGTATTGAGAATTTCTTGAAGATTGAACCGAGTAGGAGTGCTTTGTTTAAATTGATTCTGCCTGCCACCTTCCTGCTTTTGGGGCCTCGTTTCAGAGAATCCAGCATCGGCGAGATAAGCGACGCTTTGGGCAGATTTTTCCGACGACGTGAACGGCGCTGCAGCGAACGCTTCGGGCATCGTTGAAGAGGTCCTGAACGCCGCGTCCCGAACGACCGGTGGCGGGCACCTTAAGTGCGAGCGCTGTATTGAGAGGACTGGTGACTAGTTTGGAGTGGTCTCTATCTAATACCATCCACCCCTGCTTTAGAAAAAGTCCACTCGATGAGCAAATAATGAAACAACTCTGACAATATATATTGCTAACACAAGTACGATTACTTCATTCAATATGTAAATACCATTCGTTCAAATTTTTTTAAAGGCCAACAGTCTTAGTGCTATATAGTTTTATCTTAGGTGGAATTTTATTCCAAACTTAGATTTTTTTTTTGGTCCAAAACTTGTTTTATGATGCCTACGCCTATATTTGCTTCTCTTATATGGCANGAAATATTTTGTTTTATAGTTTCTAACCTATGAACATTATAGGCTCGCACCAAGATCTTTTATTGTAAATTTTATGTATTGTCAAAATTTTAGTCTCTTTAAATTTGCTGGTTACTGTATGTCTAAATGGAGAAGGGATAAATACATTCTTAAAAATATCTTTGGTAGTTTTAAAAGTGTTTCTAAATACTCCTTATTCACATTTCCCCAACATTCAACGTTGTAATGCATATGGGAAATTATGACTGAGTTACTTAAGTATATTTCTTATCTGTTTGATTTCTTGTGCACATTTAGTTATTACCTTATCAATAGGATTTCTCCAGTCCATACTACAGTTCAAAATAACTCCAAGAACTTTAAAATATTCACACTAAATATTTACTTTTTAGATGAAAAATAACATTATTTTTTTTTTTTTTAGATTTAGTGCAAGTTTATTATAAAACTAGTTCTTCAAATTATTTAAATTTCTTTCCGATTTATATTGTAACTCGGCCGTAGTACGAGCAGTAGAGACAAAAGCAGTCGTCACTATACATTAGCAGTGTTCCATTTTCTTGTACTTTAAATAAATCAGTAACAACAGGGTTCGTACTCTTGCCAAGCAACAAAAATCAAGTACTTTCAAGGTCTATTTATGGACTAAATATTCAAATTATATAATAAAATGCTACTCGGCTTCACACATGGGGAAAAAAATACATTACACGTAAACAATAAGTTATAATTTACCAGACGTAGGAGTCTTAGATGTCCGATTACACCGAACCATCTTCGATAAAAAGTTTTTGAACTAATAATATGAGGTCTAGCACATCCAATAAATGCTGCATCATTGAAAACTTTACACTTCTCAACACATTTCAAGACATAGGGCCTACTTATTTTGAAAATAAAATCCTACGAATGTCTATATAGTACGAATAAAGGATATAAACAAAAGTCTATGTACAGTAAAAAAAATCATGGTAAAATATTTTACATGTTCTTAAATATGATCAATCCATCTGTTTCTAATGCAACTTTTGATTAAAGGATTCATAAAATAGTCAAACATATGAGAAACAAAGAGAAAATGAAAAGCTATCCCAAAGCAGCACAAATGTCATTCACCACGCACACACTTATTGGCAATTTCACTGTCCGGGAACATTCGTTGAAACAGATCGGTAATTTCACTTGATTTATAAGAACAATGACTGTGTGCTAACTGTAAGGCCCGTACAATTTCTGCCGCCGAACAGTCGTTATTGGTAATACTTCCGTGTGCAGTGCTGCCTGATGGAGTTAAATCTTTCAGCGATTGACCATTCCCACCACACGAAGTCGGCACCAAGCCACTCGCACTAGCAGGTGAATAAAAGGTTTTTATGCCGGAAGTCTTGGCTTCGTATATTACAGAAATGTGGTTTTTCCCTGCCATGTGGTTCATGAAAGCCGATTAGGGCCTACCCCTTTGCCTCAACATCCAAAACTTTTGGAACACGCACTGCATTTTGCAGTAAAGTCGTTTTAGCCAGCATGAATACTTTGCAGCCACGACTCGCTAAAATAGCAGTTCCAGGCATTTCTAACAGAAATTAGAACCATACATTTCCACAAATATAAGTAATTAGCTCGTATTTTACTGCCACTCAAAATTACACATTACACGTGTTATAGAGAAGAAACAAGCTCCTTGCCCCACTCTCCCACGAATCTGCGTCGACACAGTAAAGTTGTGAATTTCGACCTTATGAACCAGTGCATATCCATGTTGCTAACTGCAAAAATAGTGTGCACTCACCTTTTCAACAACAAATGGACAATTTTTTTAAATTATATTGGAAACTGGAACAGGCTTCCATTATTAAAATGATAAGACAATTTACCTTGTTCCTTGTAGTGAGTAGAAGTCACGATATTTCGCCTACATCATACCCCGCAATCAACCGGTAAGGTACTTGGCAGGGGATGCACGAGGCACCACAAGTTATTATTCACGTCGTAAACGGTTCCAATCTCGAATCGACCGCGGAAAGAATGACCAAAAATACATACGCATTAGATTTACAGCTGATTTCCCTTAACTTATCTTCCCGATCGCGCCTACCAATATACTATGTTGCAGGTTTTAAAACCTTGCTTACATTTAACTGCGACTGAGTGGAGTTTAGATGCTCCAATCTCTTAATTCTGCTTTTTTCACGCTTCACATTAAGAGATTCCCAGCCCAACTCCCCTAGTAACCCCTTCTAGGCATCTTCAGGTGTTGACATTTCATTTCATGATCTTAACATGTTCGCCATGGCTGTGTTGGAATCCGCCGGCTGAGGAACTGTCACGTTGCAATTAAAAAAATTTTTAAAACGACACGTCACAAACTTGTTAAAACCTAAGCGGCCCCTTAGGTTTTAACAAGTTTGTGACGTGTCGTTTTTAAAAATTTTTTAATTGCAACATGACAGTTCCTCAGCCGGCGGATTCCAGCACAGCCACGGCAAACATGTTAAGGTCATGAAATGAAATGTCAACACCTGAAGATGCCTAGAAGGGGTTACTAGCCGAAATATCGTGAATTCTACTCACTACAAGGAACAAGGTAAATTTTCTTTTTATCATTTTAAAAATGGACAATTTTTCACATGCACCGTTTGTAGAACAGTTCACTACTAGTATTAGCTCTAAAAAAAACAAAATAACCACGAAAGTACCACAACTGAAATGTTTAAAAATGAAGTATAACTCAAGAGTGCAGAAATATATTGCATTACACGAAAGACTAGTTTGACTATGTNCCTTGGTCTGTTGCTGAGAAGGGGGAGGGAGATCTTCAAAACTGATCAACAGCCTCGGCCAGCCTCCTTTATCTAGAACTCCAGGAAAGGAGGATGGAAAGGTGGAGGAAAAAATTCTGAACGAGTCAGACTACAAATATAACCTGAAAATCATTTAATTTTTAAAATGAGGGTCTTAATTCAAAGTAATAGAAATCAAGTACTGTCAAGCACCTTCTTAATTTAATAACGAAATTCAAGGCCTTGGAAACCAATATCATAAATTCAAGTACTTTCAAGGTTTTCGAGGGCCCGTGCAAACCCTGTAGTAAAGACGATTGATGTTGCCAACAACATAGAACCTCGAGCCGTTCCTATATTAGCCGCGATAATTATTAATGCATGCTCTATTTAGTCCGTTTTTTAAATACGACTCGATTAAGTCCACGACTTTCTCTCTTAGTCCACGTAACTTAAATCTGCACATTAACGGTTCGTGGTTCATCGAGTCGAATGCCCGTTTTTGTCTGTAAATAGACAACGGCACTCGACAACTTTAAATATTATTATTTGCTGTCTTTAAATTTGTTTGGGTAGATACCAGTTACTATCGACAAATTAAAAATATGCTCCGACGGAACAACGATATATTCTCAACTGCTTTAATTAATTCTGGTTTAATCTCATCAAGTCCTGGTGCAGTATTAATATCACTTCCATTATTTCTGTTTGAGAGATGGGATAATTAAAAATTGTATTCTTGCATGTCATATTTCTTCAATATAAATTATTCATGTCCATTATATTGTTTGATTCTTTTCTTGTTGAAAAATGATATACGAGTCTGCAATTCCCATTCTATCTGTTATCACTTTGCCGTGCACACGCTTTTTTTTATCGTGTTCTGTAGTTATTTGTCTGATATATTTCATTAATATTTTTTTCACAGCCGTTTTGAAATTAACACATTATTAAGTTTTCCCTCATATTATTCAACTTTTGCTTGTTTTAAAGAGAGAACAAAAAGAGAAAAAGAGAGACAGAAAGAAAGAGAAATATGAATAATTTCCTTGAGGAACTAAACTGCCCACAAAAATTAAAGCACCACTTTTTCAAAAGGCCACCAAATTTCGAAAAATGACTGTAGAATTATGAAAATGTAGTATGATGTTTATACTGANGCCTACGAAGCGTATCCTTCAGNGNAACCCCCCACCTTGAGTAGTTTCGGGGTAGNGCCCCTAAAACCAGCACGCTTTCGGAAACCGTAAATTGAGGTTTGCCAAAAACCCTCTAGGACTTGTTGCAGGGTGCGA
>KZ869549.1:62831-73082 GCA_003456935.1 Machilis hrabei | reverse complement strand
GGCCTATTAAAATACCAATACATATAACTATTGGCAACCCCGTCCAGAATGACGCTTCTTTTTTTCTTCGTATTTGCTAGGGTGATCTGAAGATGACGTCTGGTTCAGATGCATCAAAAATGGCCGTGGGGTTTGGTTGTTCAAACTTCGTGTAGGTTTAAATAATAAATCATTTTGTTATTAGGAACACTTTAGTTTATTCAAAACTAGATGAACTGCAGGAGATAGACAATTTTTTTTATACATGGACAACAATTTTGGGTAGTCTGGGAAGTACTAACACTGAAATAGGGCCAATGTTAGTGGTTGTTTTTGTTGGTGCCTGCGAGAAAAGTCCAAGTTGATTCAGGGCCCTACATGTTCAAAAGGTAATTAATGGACAGTTTGCTTATGGACACCTCCCACAATAAGATTATTGAAAGAGTTTCATAAGAGGAACTTGTTCGCATTAACGTGATAATCTTAAACGCGTTGCCCACGATCTTTTTTTACAAAAGTAAAGTAGGCCTATTTGCACTTACATTTTNTCCCCCAAAGTTGTCCATTACACCTCAATTAATTTTCACAGACCCCCTCGATCTAATGAATCCTGTAAACACAAAACACGTCGGCATTCTGATTGGTGGTTGTTACCTGTTCTTTCATAAAATATTTTGCCTAGGGCCTAATAGGAACTTGCACCAAGAGTGTTTGTGATTGGTTGTCTTATACAATAATCCTCTTACCCGATAGGAACTGTCCTGTCGAAAATTGCAGAGAAATTACTTGAATTGGGCTCTATACTACTCGAAAATACCATTATCACGTGAAACTCTTTCAANAATGTTGTCATGGGAGGTGGCCATTAAGAACTGGTGTAAGGTACGCTAAGCCCCCTGCATAGCGCTACCAAAACCACCCTGGAGCTTCTTCTTACTTAGCTTAGGAATGCTTTCCAGTTTACANCGTTAGACATAATGAGGCACATGGTTTCAGAAAGTTAACTTGCATGTTTAAATCCTCCAGATTTATCTTTTAATGTGTGTTCTACGACGAAAAAGCGGAAAAAACCCAGGATTTTTAATGCGATCTCTCGACCGTGTATATCCACAACGTTCGGACAAGTTTTTATGGAAAGAAGAAGGATTGATAAATGTCCTAATGGGTCAGTTCTGCTTAAAATGTATTAGGCCTATATCGCAGTAAATATAGTCTTTCAAAATACTATCTGCAAAAATTCAAGTCGCATGAACTTTCAGGCTTTAGTTAAACAATAATAACCAGTCAAACAACAACTAAAAATGGTAGTCATTGCTGTTTTCTTGTTTTATAATCACACTTTTCTACAGCTAAATCACAAAAAGGAAGACATAGGCTATCTATTTCTGTACTAATAAACATAGGCTATCTGTCTCTGTACTAACAAACATTGACCTGCAAGACGAGAGACGTCCAGTTTCGAAACACTCCGCAATTGTGTACGTCCCGTNACTAGCGAGAGTGTTTTGATGTTGGGTGTGTCTCGTCTTAGAGGCCAATATGTATTAGTACAGAGACAGATATGTCTTCCATTTTGTGATTTATGTGTAGAAAAGTGATTATGAAATAAGAAATTACAGCGAGTGCCATTTTTAGTGGTGGTTTGACTGAATATATTTATTGTGATATAATGCATTTTAACTAGAAGTGATGCATTTGTACATGGTAATCCTTTATATTTCCATAAAAACTCATTGGAACATTGTAAATGCATTTTTAATTTAACGGCATTAATTCTCCTGTACACTGCCATGGGGTCTTGTAAAAATCTCTGANCGTTTTCTGCTTTTTAGTCATAGAACATGCATTTGAAGATAAATCTGGAGGATGTACACACTTAGTGGGTTTTCTGAAACTTTGTGCCTCGTTATGTCTAACTTTGAAAACTGAAAAGCATTCCTAAGCTAAATAAGGGATGTTAGAATTGCATAACTCCCAGGGTGGTTTGGGGAGTGCGATGCAGGGGGCTTACCTTACTAATTTCCTTACACATAAAGGTTTCTATTCTCGTGTATCTAAGCAGTGGTTGTAAAATAAAATGAAACCATAAAAAATAGCAACTCCTGCAAGTGCACAGGACTCATGATTTAAAGATATTCCTTTTATAATGCTTTAATAATCACCATTCCTAACTTAAACCAACCTAAAAATCAAGGAGTTGCCCTCAAAGTTAATTTTTTTTAACCTATCTAAAATCATATTTTATAATGAAATTAATTTTCGTGGTTGCACTAGACCTAATGAATGGCCAAGATGAAATTCATGGTTGCATGTCAGCTAGTCTTCCACGTCTGCATGTTCCGTGAGGCCATATCAGATGACAACAAATATGGCACCATATTTGATATAGCCTAGCAGAATGTTGTTGTGGCATTAAAGAGAAGGAAATAGTGATTCTAAAGACATTTTAGAGGATTTAAACATGTAACTTAAGTACTGTTCCTGAAGCCGTAGTGATTACTTATGTGTAATGTTGAAAACTTAAAAGCACTGCTAAGTTAAATGAGAGAGCAATACCTTACCGTAATGAGTTGTTTCATTTCTTCCTTTTTGTATCTTTATTTTAATAGCTGGAATGAAGGAGAAAACCATTTGGTGTTTAATATGGTCCCTGGTGCAGTACCTGACTACAGCACTGTTGTGGAACTCAATCTGGGCAAAGCAATGGTGGCAGGTGCTGGATTTTCATCGTGGACTTACCGAAGAGGGTTTGATGTGTCGCTTCCCGTTTACAGTCCTGTAATAACACCTGGAAAACCCAATTTTAAAGAGTTGAGTACCATTGCTAAAGAGTGTAATTTAATATTAAATATGGGAAATAATGGATTGAAGTTCGCATTTNTAATCGGTTTGTTATTTAATTGTTAACAGAGGCACCCGTGAATGGTTGATAGTTTCTGCACAAAATAACTTTCATCAGGAGTACCGTAACCAGTTAGCAGTCTTAGCAGAAGACCACCCAGAATTTCTTCTTCTGGGAGCATGTGCAGGTGAAAACTGGACAAATTATGGATTACGTTGTAAAGAAAGTGAGCAGTATGAATATCCAAAAATATTACAGGTTTGTTTGTTTTTTATGCTAAACTATGTGCTGTATTGTTATTTCACATGTAAATGCTTATTGTTGTTTTTGCCTCTACAGCATGCTAAATTTTGTCTCATTGTGCGTGGAGCCCGACTTGGACAGCCTGCATTTTTAGAAGCCTTAGGGTCTGGTTGCATTCCAGTTGTCTGTGCAGACTCACTAGTGATGCCATTTACAGATGTTCTTGACTGGAAAAGGTAAANCCAGCAGCTGANAGTAAGGATGTGCAAACAGAAGTTTAGCCTATAGCTCCTGTTGATAGAGTCTAAAGTGCCAGTACACATAATGGATGTAATTTGTTTCCAGATATAAATATTTAAAGTAAAATGTATGTGTATTACTGGATTTATTAGAGGCACTAGATCTTTTGCTATTGGTACCTGTTTAAATATCATTTTTATCAGTAGCGACAAAACTCATTTTAGGCTATATTTTTTACAAAAATTGCAAACACTTCAATTCATAGAAACAGCTGACTCCGCTGCAAATATCAAAGGAAAACAGGAATCCATTATGCAGAAAAAGTTAGAACGGAGGCAACACGAGAGGGTAGGAGTGTAGAATAATTTCCAGAAGTGGGAATAGAATTATGAATATTTAATGCCATTTGAATTTTTATTGAGTTTTGTTAGCTGCTTTACAATTTCATATGCTTCTTGTTTTGCCCTTCTCTGTAATGGGTTCTTTGCTTGCTTTGAAATTTGTATTGGGTGACTGCATTGGCGTAGCATGAGAAAATGCTAGTATACCGAGCGATCTCTACTTGAAAAGGGAGAGTTGTGTTTACTTACACGTGAAAGCGTATATTATGTGTGTAGCAAAAACATTATACATTTAATATTTCTATAAAGCAAAGTGCNTAATGCAGTCGGACAAGACAATGACTGCAATGAAGGATGAAACGGTGGGGCAAGCAGCCAGGCAATGCTGAGTTCACGTGGCATCATCNGAGACCTTTAGCAGAGCCTCGGATTTATGTTACTGCGCATAACNGAAAAACAGTATTTGCTGCGAGAAACCCGTGCCGGGGACGCTTACTCTCTCATTTGCTAAGCTTTNAGGGAGAGGATATTCACATTCTGCGAGCATGTCACCCATCCTCTGTTACTGTTTCTTATATAAACAAAATTCTAAAATGTCTGATGTGGAATGAATGGTGGATGAGGACTATATGTATTATTTGCAAAAGACTCCTAGCTCGAACGTTATGTTGGAGAAATGGTGCTCTTTANAGGCAAAAGGCCCTACNTTATATTTGAATATTAAACAGACAAGAAAAGGCAATACTCGCCCTTGGCAATCATAGTGGTATGATAAATACAAATTGACTGCTGGATACAGTAAAAAAACAAATGACAACAAAATATATTACTGCTTTGTCTAGTATTTGAAGAGAAAAGTAATGAATGGTGCATCAGTAACATAGCATGCTTGAGCAGTTTATTAAAAAAGCATTCATCCATGCATCTTCAAGAGTGCATATGCAACATACAGAGTCTTCTTCCGTTTTGCTGGGGAAAACTCATAGGCTATAGAGCATGTTTTATCAGAAGCAGCATGCCAGTGACAAGTCACAAACAATAGACAGGTTCTTAGAATAGAGCTATCATACACAGTTTAACTGATTTTAGGTAATGTACAAAATAATTATTTTCCTAATTTAAATAATTGTGCACTGTAACACTTTATTATCGTATATCTTATATTTCGTAGTATGCATTTTATCATGAACCTGTCAGTCTCAAATATCAGGCCAAATGACATTATATTTTAATTTTGTTAATTTGTTTAAGTATTCTGCACTGGACTCCGTATAGGACTGTAAAACAAAATGTACCGTAACATTTTGATTTTGACCAGACTTAATATTTCAGCGTCCCCTAATACGAGACTGACGCGATGCCCTTGGTCGTTGATTATCTGAACTTGAAACATTGTAGCTCTAATGCTTTTTTATTATTAATATTAAGGTGATGGTCAAGTATATTAAATGTTTGTAAGGCATTCAGCAGTGTTTTTGGGTATATTAACGGAGACAACGAAAAGTACACGCACAAGTTTAGAGTTCAAACTAGAATTAATATCCCTATATATTGATTGTGAAAATGACAGAGAAGTAAAAGAATACCCATGCTATTATTGCTGATGATTTCAAGTGTGTGAGAAAAGTGTAAAATTACATTCCAGTATGGTTTTGTTTCATTTTTAATTTGATTATAGAAACGAATTATGTGTGCAATGCATACTTGCCTTATCTGTGGTTGAACATGCCAAACATTAGCTGTCGTGGGGTCCTGTGTGGATGAATGCTGAGGTTTTCTCGCATTAGCAAGCGATGCAGTTCTTTTTATCTTACGAGTATTTACCATGTAAGATTAACACATTAATTAGTAATTTTTTGCTCAATAATAACCAAGATTTTTCATTCAAATGTTCTTTCGACAAAATCAGACCTTTTCCCTTTTCTAAAGATACAATCGAAGACCAATTTAACACTGCAAATTTCAAATTTGTTTTGCTTTCTTCTTGCATGTATGGTTATCAAAATAAGATTGGTGTTTGTGTCAGCTCAATGTAGGTACCAGTAGTACATTATAGTTTTCCCAAGATCACTGTCATTGTTATTTACCTGTTTGTGAATAAGCTGTGCATGTAACAAAGTAATATAGGTACTAAGCTTTAAAAGTTATCTGGCCCTCCTGTAATTGTTTATTGCGTTAGTGCCAAAAACGGCTTGTGTGTGTAACCTATCTTATTTATATGTGGTTTTCCAGAGCTAGCATTATTATAAGCGAAGAAGAACTCGANAGTCTGATGGAAGTGGTGAAAGGAGTGTCGGACGAACGTTTGTCCGAGCTTCAGCAACAGGCTCAGTGGTTGTACGAACGCTATTTTTCGTCTATCGAAGCAATTANGCAGACGGCCTTGGATGTGCTGAATGATAACGTGTTCCCNTACCTGGCTCGCACCTATGATGAATGGAACATCAAACCGAATACGGTAAATCATGTGTTACATATTCAGGTGTTTACTTCTAAAGGTGAAATAAGGGGAAAAAGAGTAGTAAAGCATGAAAAGTGTTTAGATTGTGTAATATTTGAGATTCTGAATGCTCAAAGTGCTGGCTAGTTTCAGTTTTTCACTTTTACCACACTGGCCAGTTGTGCTAGTTATATACATTGTGTACATTTTAAGATTGTTTTTTTATAAAATCTGTATCACATACACAAATGATTCAGGTGTCAAATACCAAATTGAGGTTCTACTTTTCAAATNTGATGTTTGAAAAAAAAAGATGCCAGTGAAGATACATTCTCATCGACTGTTCTGTGTTTCTGTTATGTCTCATACGATAGAAGATCTTTACTATAAACAAGTGTTGTCTCCTCCAACGATTTCTTGGCAGCCTAATTCAAACTGTGTTTCTTTACGTATAAGAAGATCAATTAAGCCTGTAACTTAAACTAGGTATAAATGTTAACNTGTAAAGATGGGTTCTTTTTTGGAATGCATATTTTTTTATAACCCCATATATACAATACTTTGGTCCTACGCTAATATCATTCAGTGACGTTTCTCAAGTTGTATAATTCTTAATTTCAAACTAGTGGGCCGAACTATCTGGTCTAGCGTTTAGCATACCGAACTCTGGATCACAAGCAGCTGATTTGGTCCTGCATAAGGCACAGATGTTATTGATGTCCATTCTCCTCCTTTGATCAAAGTAAGCTTTGTCCATCATCCTATCTAGTGTTGGTCAGACATGAAATACCACATGTCATCCTTATAATAAAGCATTAACAAGCATATGCATGGGTATGATCGTAGGCATCTTCCAAGATGGACGTTTAAAGTGGGGTCCCATCGATAAGTGTTCGATGTAAGAGAACCCACAACCGGCTGTGTGAAGTGAGTGGAAAAATTCAGTCATCATGAAGCGACGGTACGACGCGGATAGGGTCTCCATTAGACCNTCACAGTCGGAAGCGTGGGACCATAAACAAAAAAAAAATGTATGGGCAATGACAGACAATGATGTTTTATTTGAGGCAGAACTAGTGTGTGGAAGAATGAGGATGGGCAACTCAAACATATAGCGGGGCAACTCACTCCATCGGTCAAATCCAGACACACGTATTCCCCAGTTGTCGGCTAGTTTTGTCGACACATTGGTAAAATATAAATAAATGTGCAAAGTACTTGAAATAAGTATAATATACTGGGCGTCAGGAGTAACATCGCGTATACTAGACTCGACTGATGTTAACGTTTTAAGGAGTACATCTTTCAGATATCATGATTTAATAGGAGAACAGACGTATATGTAGTCAAATATAAACCTAGTAATACACAGTCAATATTGAGTGGGGAAATTACAATTCATACAAAGTTGATATTGTTTTACAGTTTTTCTCTTTTTGCGTTTAGGTGAGAGTGAAGTCGCCGCTGTTTCTTCCTGTCATGGCCCCCCGAGGTCCCGGCTTCACTGCTGTTATCCTGACGTACGATCGTGTNGATAGTTTGTTTCAGCTGATCTCGCAGCTAGTCAAAGTACCAAGTCTTGCAAAAGTTCTTGTGGTGTGGAACAACCAAAAGAAACCAGCTCCCCATCGTGAGTATTTGTAAGATTAGTTCAAGTATGAAGTTNAGATGTAATACACTAAACAGAACAATACACAATCTAAATACCAAGTATGTTGTCTATTAGTTTAAATTGTTAAAGCAAATAATTATCTAGTTAGTACAGTTTAAATCGTCATAAAGTGTGTAAAATGTAATGTGAATGTCCACTCTATAATACTAATGCTGAATATAAGTCTCTTCATTTGAATATGTAGTAATTATGATGATATGTTGAGTAAAATTATTTGAAACTTGTAATTTGAGTGAATGGCAGTTGACATAATCTGAACAACAAATAAAACTTAAGCACTCTTCTGTCCCAAGATAATAATTTCTGCTAATATTAAATAAAATGATGTGCAAATGCTGTAGATAGATGTCTGCAGCTGACCACAGTTAGTAAACCAGCTCTCCTACCAGAAGTTGTGCGTTTGATTCCCATACCAAGCTGATGTTGGGTACATCCTTCATGTCGATGTTTATGATGTCTATTCGTCTCCATCAATCAAAGAGAGCATTGTTCATCATCCTCAAGTGACCCATCTGATATCAATAATATGTAAAATGACGTACAGCAGCATCATTTTGCCCAGCAAATGACCCTGCTTGACTGAGGANAAATTTGGTTTGTTGGGTTGAAGTAGTTCGCTACCGAGCCAATAGATATCGCAGGCGTTCTCGGTTGTTTGGCACTGGGCAAGGTATTTGGAGACGAATAGGCGGTTGAAAGCTTTCGTTAGTTGCATGAAGGAAGCATTTATTAATTGCATAATTCTGTTTTCTGTTGAACACAGACAAATATTTATCAAATAATAATAATAAGGACTTATTGAGGGCGAAGGATTGGCCATGTCTGACCATTCTACACCTTGACCCATATATAAGAGTTGACAGCAACTGAAAATTTTGAATTAGGACTAACTTTTTCTTCNCATAACCTCGTGTCGTACTATGATGTAGGTCCCTAAGAATATTACCTAGCTATAAGAGCCACACCATTAAAATTATTGATTTAATAGGCAAGTATAATGTTTAGACATGAATGCCAAACATTTTTAGGTTCCGTAAACTTCCAACTGAAAACATCCTGTTGATGTCATTTAAATAAATAAATAAAGTTGTCTCCTATCATTCAGCATGGCAAACCACACATCGAAGACCACCCTTTATTTAATTACTTAAAGTTGAAGTAGAAAAAAACTCAGTAAGTTTGGAAACATAAATTAATAGCACTAATTGAAAATACAAAGTGAATTCTACCCTGAATGAATGAGAGGTTAAATGTGTAATCTGCAAGGATAACAGTTCCTAGTACTTAAAATCTGAGCCACAAGAGGGCTGCAGTGAGAGCAGAANACATAGGTTAATTGGAACCCAGCCATCTTTAAACCTAGATCTACAAAAATCCACCATGACAGTTCTCCAGCTGGCTGACTTCACAACAGCGAAGCTAAAGAAGTAAAGGTCAAAGAAATAATATATCAACACCTGAAGATGCCTGGAAGGAGTTAATAGGCAAAATATTGTGATATCTACTCACCACAAGGAACAAGGTAAATTGTCTTTTATCTACTTAATAATGGAAGCCTGTTCCAGTTTTCGACATAATTTAAAATACACATCAATATTTACCCAAGAAACAAGAGTATAGTTTCAGAATGTATAAGGTCTTCTAGTAGTGAGTTCCACACTGGCAATAATATTTTTGTATCAACACCTAATACAACACACATGATTTGAAATATTAATTACTGATGTTCAATATTTTTGCCAGCTTAGTTACCATTTCATTAAATGTTTTTCAGCATCAATGTGGCCAAAGATTAATAAACCACTGAAAGTTGTCCAAACGGCTGAAAACAAGTTGTCCAACCGCTTCTATCCCTATGAGGAAATTGAAACTGAGGCCATTTTAACAATTGATGATGACATTGTGATGTTAACTGCAGATGAACTTGAATTTGGATTTGAGGTAAGGAAGTAAAAATGTTTGNGTTATTNTTTTTGCCAGCATGCATAAGAATGATGTGTTAAAATTTGTTTAAAGTACTACTTATATTTGTGTGGTTTTAGATTGTAGAGGGAAAAATCAAACATAATCTATAATAGTAGCATGTTTATAAATGGTGGGAAGACTTTCAATAATTGACTGTAGATGGAGTAGTAGATATACCAGTTACTTGTTTATACCATGCAAAAGATAGTACTGTCCTAGTATTTGTGCAATAAATCACTTGTAGTGTTCACACCATTTATGAACACGCTGTATTTTCTCCTAATCATGGTATTAAAACATTAATAAGTGTATAATTTCCCATATTCCTAAACTGTATTTGAAGCAGTTCTCTTTATAGAGATCATTTAAGTAATTATTGACAATCTTATTTCAGCTTTTAAAAAAAGGATCAACTTTAAACAGATGTTCTTTAACTATTTTCTAAAGGGCAACAGATCAGAACGAATCTTCTTTTAGTACTTTTAAAATGTATTGACACTGAATGGACCTTTGTAATCCCCCGTGCAAA
>KZ869549.1:33175-44379 GCA_003456935.1 Machilis hrabei | reverse complement strand
GTATATTAAAAAAGTTATTTTAACCAGTTTTATTATTTTATTTTACACAGTCATTAATTTTAATAATTATAATTAGACTTGTTATTCTGCCTTATTTAAGTCAACAGCAAGACTAGATAGTGAAACAAAATGCAGGATTATCCTCAGCTAATCAGAAAAGGGATCGGTTAGATCAATGCTTACAGAACATTTTAAAATAGGCAAGCCAACTTACAGATTTAACACAAAACATAAGAATATTATGTTTAGTTCTTAATGTGCACATTCACTGATTATCTCCAAGTGCCCTGCCTGCATATCATTTCAAATCAGTACACTATTTGATATTCTTTTAATGATTTTAGTCAAGTCTGATTGATTATTGGAGTTTAAGGTTCCATGGTTCTGACTGAGATCCCATCCACATTGTAACAATGCTTCAGGATACCCGATTTCTGCAACAGTGGTAGGTTCTTTTACACTGAGCACTTATTAATGTAATCCCCCTATTGCAATCCATCATGGAAGATGCATACATTAGTGTGGAGTCCTTTACAGGCAGACTTTGAGAATAACCCTTTACACTCGGGGCTAAATCAGCCTGGCAGTTTGAACCTGGCGCTCTACCACAAAGCCAACCTGTCAGTCAGTCATGTTTTATTCCAAATGGCTAAATTTATTAATTTGTAGCATCACTGAAATAATGTATGAGAAATGAATAATAATTTTTGCCACTCATAACAATAGTACCCGTCATGTCGAAACTGGAGCCATTTCCAGTCGAGTAATATGTCTACTTGTATGCATTTATGTTTGGATACCTTTTGATGCTGTGCTTCTCTCCCGCCTGTGTGCAACCTATCAAGATGTTGGTTCAGTAGCCGCTGTTAGCATTTGAGGAATTTTATCCAAAGATCTGATGCAGTTTTTGAAGTGATAAAATTCACACCTGAGAGACACTGCTTACTGTACACAAGGCCCCTGTTTAAAGGGAGACGAGACAACAGTAAAAAGGGATCCTATGTCAACACACAAGTGATTAGTATCTGTGTACCTGAAGGTTGTCTCCTAAACACTTTTCAGTTTTCTTTTTGGAGTTATAATGTGTATATGAACTGAAAAAGGACACATCCATATGGTATTCACAAGTCTTAAAAAATGAAGCACTACAATTAACTCACCAAAATTAAAGCCTTTAAACACAAGGTAGATAAACTTACTACATGGGTAAGTTATTTTGTAGAGAAATAGTGGATGTNTGTACCTTCATTCCTGGCTAATATATTTATTTACCTTTTGGAACCCCATATAATTTCAGATTTTTACTGTCAAATCTACAGTAATTTCTTGAGTGTAGTTGTATTGCAACTGATTTGTAAGTTATCACACAGAGAGGATTCACCAAGGAGCAGTTGTGTGTGAAATTGCTGAAGCCATTGATAGTTTGATAGACACACACATAGACACTTCATCTCCAAGTCAAGTGTGGAATTGTAATTTTTCTGCTCACATTTTAGTGTAGGTCAAGATCAATTTAACTTGGTCTAATCAAGTGTCTTTTTATTATCTAATTGTGTGAAAAATTACAGAAGAACCTACACTACCATTTACTAATCAAAGAATTCATCACAAACTTAAAAATGTAATCCCTCACAAGTAATAATAAGTTGGCCCTCAGATCCCAGAAGGCAGAGATCTAAATGAAATAACTTTCTGCAATCTGAAAGTGTTGCTTAAACAGATCACTTGATACGACCATAAAAAAGAAAAGCCTTGAAATATTTTCAAAGTCTGGTTGCCACCTATTTTTACCCCTTCTAATATTAATCACAGTGCTTTTTCAAGCTGCCACCGTATTTCAAGGCTTGATTATGACATGAAATATTCACATACAAATTTCTTCTATTGTTTTGGATCACTGCAGACTAGTGGTTCTCTGCTGGTATATCAAATGAATATACAAAGTAGTATCAAAAAGTTCCTGGAACCGAGTGATAAAACGGATTTGACGTCTTCTATCATTGGAAAACATTGACCAGGAAACCCCATTTTCAATGTAGGAAACAGACAAAAGTCAGGAGAATAAGGCAGTTGCAACATTAACAGGATTTATTTCTTCGTCAACAACTTCTGCACTGCCAAAACTGTGTGTCGAGTCATTTCGAGAGACGTATTCAACCAATAGTGTCTTCCGCTGGACTGAGGCATGTGATCAGATTACCAGAGCTAAACAAGGTTGCCAAATCTCGACCCATTCAAATTTAACCGTTTTATTCCGTGAACTTTTTGATACTATCTTGTAGGTTGTCAGACCTCATAATGTCTTTGAAAAATGTTGTATCCAATTACAATACTAGAGCTCTATGTAGAACAACAATGGAGTAATACAGACAATACTGAAGCAGAGAAAATGCTGTGCAACTTGAGAGCGCTATTATCGAATTACATGATAGTTTTGGTTGATAATAGTGGCCTGACAACCATATTTGAAAGTCTGCTTAGGACAATTCTTTGTGTTGAACCCGACAGTGGTGAAGAGAAAGATATATTTTGTGTGTTTAGTCAAACCTGATGATGGTGAAATATTTATTGTCCTCGCAGCATCCACCACTGAATCTAGAATTTGGGTTTTAATCTCCAAAATTCTGCAAGACTTTTAAAAGATTATTTCTGCTAATAGCAGTAAACTGATGATTCATTTTAGGTCATTCCTCACAAAGTATTTCCATCAACAAATTAAGAGGCCATCAAGAAAGACACTGTCTGTTTAGTAAACCCTGATCTGAACTGATGTTGAGTTCACTCAATCGTGTTGCAACTTGAAAACCAGCATAAACTTCCAGATAAAAAGTCAGTCAATGGTTTAGAACATTGTTGGCTGCAATATCCATTGTATGTAACTACAGAAACTAGAACAGTGATAAAAATGAAAACAGCAATTTGTCACTGTGCTGCAATATTATCATATTTAAGGTAAAAATTTGGTTCAGTTTCTATGCTAGCCCAGAGAGAAGACTAAAAATAACTTACAATTTTTTATTATTAATTTTCAAGAACCTTTTACACAAGAAGAACAGCATTGATACACCCATCATTTTCTGGATTGTTAGTAACTTGGGCATACTTTCCCCACACAACTTTACCACTCTGAGTCACTAAACCAAGTTCAGAAATATTCACTTCAATCACTGTTCCTTTGGTAATTACACCCAAGGAGGTATACATTGGGGAGCTAGGATTCTTCTTGACACCAATAATGGGGACACAAAACGTAGCCTTCAGCTCTGGATGCGTAACATGGGCTTTCTTGAAGCGAAGAGCCATGGGTCTGATGAATCGTTCAAATTTCGGTGGTTTACGGGTGAATGCTTCCCCCACGTAGCACACTTTGGTCACCATGCGTTTCCACGCTTTCCGTTTTGTTTTGCCGGTCCTCAGCACCTTGAAGACGTCTGCTTCTGCATGAGCCTTTACCTTGGGAATGGGAACGTCCCATTTCCCCGCTTTTTCCTTCCTCTTTTGTTTGATCATATTAGAAAGGACTTTGGCACGAGACTGGACGTCCCTGTCCAGCAGGTACACTGGAAGCGCTCCTTCCATTTTGTTGTCTTCACTCTTCTGTCGCGTCTTCTTCTCTTCGTGGGCTTTGAGGGTCTTCTTCATCTGAATCTTTTCCGACGCCCGCCGTTTGTTGTAGATCTTGGCACGCAATCCACACAATTTCTTTGCCTTTTCGGCCCTCGTGTGGGGTTCGCGAGCCTCTTTCTTGCGTTTCCGCTCATGGTAATCGAGGCGATACCCATACCTTTTGCGGTGCTGCTCAATGTGCTCGTTCTGAGGCATGGTGCGTGTCTGCCTTTATGTGCCTCCGTCAAAAGCACCACCTAGAAGAAGAGAGGTGCCAATCACATTCTGAAGTAGAAGAGGATCACAATAATGCTCCCAAAAGTTTAAACTGGAAAGCCAGCACTGGCAGANCACCACTATCTGCAATCAAATGTGTGCTTTTACACTTAGGTCATACCTACTCAACATTCTTTTAATTTTGCCCAGAGACAAAAATCAAGCAGTAAAAGCTTAAGCAGGTACTGTACTCAAAACAGTTAACATTAATAGTGCAAGCATGTAGTAAATTGAGAGGTGAAATAGCCTGCTGATAGGATATTATAGAAAACAAAATACACTACCCTAAATTATAAGAGTAGGATAACCAATACAGATAAAGATATAAAGACCTAGATTACAGAGCCCTCGTTTAACTGGCATCAATTCCTTTTATGGGAATAAAAGAGGGCAAGAGCTGTGCATAAAATGGCACAATAAAAGCTAATTTTGGTTCAGTGACAGCTCTGTAACAGACGTCCGTAGTCCACTCCATCTAATTAATCACAGTTTTTATTACACTGAACAGGATATGACTTGCTGTAACCCATATCCCTATTTTGAGCACCTGCTGAATGCTACACCAATGAAACCATAACTTAATATTCCTTTTTAACAGGAAACTACTTTTCTCTTCACCCATTTGTACTCCTTCAATAGAACTCGTGGAAATATGATAACTGTTGCAATCAAATCTGATTAAGATACATTTGTACCAATTTAGTCACAAAGACCCAAACTATTTAATTGGCACAAAGCTACAATCATTCTCGGAGAGGAAACTTTGTAAAATCAAATCTCAATAACAGAAATTGATCACTTTATTGCAACAGGCAAAAGTGGTCTAGCAATAAAAAGGTGTTTCCATCTATAACTAATGACTTGGACAGGTCTTCCATAGATTCAAAGGTTTCGTAGAAAACTGCTCATCACACCTGAGGTGTGCAACTTAACAAATCAGCTGCAATAAGACTACACATGCATAAGAAACTGTATACTGATGATAAAGTGGTAATTTTAATCATGTGTACACCAACCAACTACAATGTTAAGGTTTTACTTCCGAATTGACTTTTTGTGTGTGTGTGTGATGGATGGTTAGGCAAAAGAAANAGCAGGTCCTAAAACAAAAGTGAAGTGCTGTCACTGCAAAGTCANACAGAGATATTAAGCCTTATTTAAACCCAAATCCACTGCAGCCAACCATCCATCTACCTATTAAACTAACTTGGAAGATAATTTACTCTCACTATTTGGGTCACTGGTGGAATAACTTAATGAATACTTGTGTTTTTCTGCATACATAATCAAATAATAANACACTGTATGTGTGATTTTTCAATAAGATTGGAATGAAGTTACGCAGGCATAACTACATTTCATAAGATATATCCTATAAAACTGCTACATGTTGTAGATCACAGCACATAAAGGCCATATTCCCTTTGGCCTTGGAACTCTCCCTCCCTTTTTGATTCCACTTCTTTCCTGGCCTTTTCTTGATAACTGGAACATGATACAGTTTGTATAGTAACTCGCCCAATAAGTGTATTAGTATAAGGGTGTTTATGCCCAGCTACTAGTTAGCAATAGTTTTTTTTTATTTTAAAATGCATCTAAGCTCTGCACATGAGTCAGTCTACTTGTACAGGTACAGCAATCATTCCAGAAAGTAGATAAAATAACTCAAAGGGACCTATCAGACTACAACCCTATCTGTTCAGACCAGTGGCAAATCACACTAGGATTGAAAATGGAATACAGATTCAGATCAGCCAATAGCTGATAGGACTGATCTACAATATTCCAATCTTAATTTGTTCTAGATCAGATAAAATATAAAAAACACATATTCCGATCTGGATCACAATGACATTACACACCTTTACATAACCCAGCTCTGGATATACCAGAGTAATTAGGTTTGATATGGGAACAAGTCATAAAAAAGGGTGGTAAATTAAATACCTTGGTAACCAAAAAGAAACGTTTAATGTATATAATGGGCCTATTTATTAAGAGAAACAACAAGGGTGAGAGCAGTAAACACAAAATATTAATTCAAATCAACACTAAAGAGGACATATAATATAGCCTATACAAAATGCAATCAGTGTTCTCAAATATACCAATAGAGAGAATCACATTGGGATATTTAATATAAACACATTTACTTAAATGAACATCATTTAAAGACCTAATAAGGTACCTCATCACTCAAGGAACGTGTCCTTAAATGTAGTTTATAAACGGATGTGCTACAACTTTAAAAGATGTGACCCCGTGGGGGTTAAGTAAAAACTGTTCTATTCCGAGTCAAAGTCGAACAAACNGATGTGTTGAGAACCGAGAACCAATGCACATTTTTTACGATAGTGGAAAAAAGCACACGACAGTCCCNTAACTAATGAAACTATTTCATCCAGTAACATATGGTGGATAACTTATTGGGCTAGCTATCCGTGCTGCCACATTACATATTTGCTTACAGAACCGTAACTTTGTTAACAACAACGCAGAGCTTGTTTTAATATAACTGTTACGTCGTAAGTGAATTCTGGGTATAAACTGAAGTTGGCATGTCTGCAAAACTGTTTTACTCCAGAGTTTAGAGGTCTATACATTAGTTGTCACAAAGAATGTTTTGACCTCAGCCATATATAAATATTAAAGTGATGTACCATAACTCGTGTCTAAAAATGTTCTCCTGTAGCAGCCGTATTGTGGCAACCGTGTCAATTTCATTTAAAAAGCTGTCATAAGCCTTTGCTGTTGACACTGTCATGATATTAAGCTCAAATACAGCTTGACCCTTTGTTTTTATTTAGAAGTTCTGAAATAGGCCCTAGTATTATTCAACCTTTTAATGTTCAGCACCAACTGTAGGATGTCATATATAGCCATGATGAAGCTGAGTAACAATCTATTTAGAGGTCACACAAATGTCAAGAATACTCAAAAAAGTATCCAGACTGTTTAAATAGGGTTTTGTCAGAAACTTGAATAGGAATTCATGTTTTATGCGCATTTGGTTAAAAGCAAGTATCAGCTTAACTTTCTCAGCCACAGGTCGCCACTGATGTTATTTAATAAAATATGAACTTAAAAATTTATCCCACATTACTATAGCTTGTATGACGAATAAAAAACTCTTTGCATGTTTTAAGATTGCTAAATGACATTTGACAACTATATTTTCTCTCAGCCTTTACTGCCTGGTTAATAAATCATGATTTAAACACTCACAAACAGTTTCAATTGACAGAACTCTGTGTGAAGTGCTAAGCAAGCCGAGTACTGAGGGATGAAGGACATTTCCCCATAAGAGTTTTGGGATCACCATTGTGGAGACTGCCTTATTAGGCCCAATAAGAATTGGCAGAGGACAAAAGTAGACCATAAACAAATAAGCTGACAACACAAACAAACCATAAACAGATGCTGCAATTATAGTCGTCTCACGAGTTCGCCAATTCATATGACCTCCACAATGGCGGGGTCTGCTTGTGCCCTCTGCCAGTATTTATTATTCCTTCCCTATTGAAATTAATTTTAAAAACTGATATACAGTTCTATAATTTACGAGCGGCAGCAAGTTAAATTTTTAGTGGCCGTTGACTGAAAGTTCTTGACTTCCATTTTTAAGGGTCCATAATTTGACGCTATATATTTACTGCGAAAAGGTCTTGTCCCCAAGAGCGCCGGCTGGAGCTTAAGTTGTGGAATATTAATATAGCCTACTCTTAATTAGCTTAGGAGTGCTTTTAAGCTTTCAAAGTTACATCCAAGGATACACAAAGGTTCAGAAAATCTACTTATGTGTTTAAATTCAAGATCTAGCTTCGATTACGAGTTCTATGGCAAAAAAGAAGAAAATGACGTTATGATCTTAGATGTGACATTGTAGCTTACATAATCATCNATGTTTAATTAATAACACATTCTCAACGTTCCTACAATTGTGTATGGAAAGAAGGTTGTATAAATCTCATGTTTCATCACTTCTGGTCAAAATGCATTATTAAGTTATATCTCAGTAAATGTATCTTCAAAAATCCCACAATCAGAAAAAATGCAAGTCACGTGAACTTTCAGGCTCTAAATGAACNATNATAACCAGTCAAACAACCAATAAAATGGTACTCGCTGCAAATTTAATATTTCANTCAATTTTCTTCAGCTAACTCACAAAAAGCAGGGCAATATTTATCAGTTCAGAGATAGAGGTCTTCCTTTTTGTGATTCAGCTGTAGAAAATTGATTGTGAAATATTAGACTTGCAGAGAGTACCATTTTTAGTGATTGTTTGACTGGGTATTATTGTTTATCTAGAGCCTGAAAGTTCGCCTGACCGATCGTATTTGGGGATTTTTGAGGATACATTTACCGATATAATAATGCATTTTGATCAGAAGTGATGAAACATGAGATTTATACATCCTTCTTCTTTCCATACACTATCGTCGGAACGTTGTGAATGCGTTATTAATTAAATATCATTAATTATGTATGTAGTGTCACATGTTGCATCTAAGATCATAACATCATTTTCTTCTTATTCGGCATAGAACACTCATTCAAAACTAAATCTTGAGGATTTAGACACATAAGTAGACTTTCTGAACCTGTGTGTGTCCTTGGATGCAACTTCAAAAACTGAAAAGCACTCCTAAGCTAAATAAGAGTCGTTATATTATCATTCCACAACTCAAGCTCCAGCTGGTATGTTTGTAGACGAGACTACAGTGTCGTAGAATAAGTAGTGGGTAATAGCTCTATCTTACCAGTGGAAAAAAAAAAATGACACATCTGGATGCCAAATTTGATAAACTCATGATATTAGGTAGGCTACTGACATCTAACATCTGATGCAATACATATTTCATCTTAATATCTGATTTTGTACACACGTACTTTTATATGACAAAGAAAATGGTGATTAAATATGTAATTAAGTTACGAGGATAAACTTAATAATTTTTAAGAATAAAGAGCACCCTCTATTGAAATTAATATGCACCTTCCATTGCAAGTTTATCACAGGCTTTTCTAATCCTTAAAAGTCTCTCATCTCCACCGATCCCATGATTCACTTGAGTAATCTACTAACAGTCCTAGTCATGGTCTATTGCTATTGGATTATGGTCCAAATGTTATGACATCTTAGGTCTAATGGAGACCCCGTTCGCGTCGTAATGACGCTTCAGAATAATTGAATTTTGCCACTCACGCGACACATAGTCAGAGGTGGGTCTTTTACATCAAACACTTATCGATGGGACCCGCTTTTAACGTGCATCCCGGAACACGCCTACGATCATACCTTAGTGTGGAGTGCTTAACAGGCAGACTTGTAGGATAACCCTTTTTTTATCCAGGGCTAGGAGCCGGCCCCGGGGTTTGAACCCGGGGCTTCCCGATCAGGAGGCGAGCACTCTAACCACTAGGCCAACCTGTCGGTCCTAGTCATGGGATCTGAATGTGATCCCAACCCTGCTCAACTCAGAGAGCATTTGAAATTAGCAAAAAGGATCGGGGCTTCAAGCTCGAATATCACATCATGGATCGTTCTAGGAGTGCTGCTTCCTTCAAGGAATAAAAAAACGGAAAAGAGTCACACTGAACGTATTCATCATGGCAGATAGGAGAATGCCAATTAATGGTTTAGTATTATATGTATAATTTTTGTTATTAAAAAGTACCCCATAAGAAGCTATAAGGTCTAAACTTGAAGCTGCGCCCATCTCTCAGGTTGGAAGAGGACCGTGTATTAGGGCGGTTANTGGGTTTGACGCGAACTCACAGGCACCAACAAAACCACCAATAAAATTATCTCTATTTCTGAGTTAGTACTTCCCAGGCTATCCAAAATTGTTTTCCACGTATAAAAAAAATCGTCAATCTCCTGCAATTAATCTAGTTATATATAAACTAAAGTGTTCCTAATAACTAAAAACTTTATTACTTACAGGACATTTGCATAACCTAAAGCAAGGCATGTTTGATGCATCCAAACTCTTCGCTACCATACCTCGTATTTACATCACTAGCAAATAAGAAAAGACATTTTGGGCAGTGTTGCCAATAGTTTTATGTATTGGCATTTTAATACTTCTAAGGCAGGAATGAGCAGTACAACTAGCACATTATAATTTCTGGCAATGCATGTACATAACCGTATTGCCAGAAATTGTACCAGTCGTGCTTGCTTTAGAAGTAACAAAATGCCAATACACATAACTATTGGCAACACCGTCCAAAATGACTTCATATTTCCGTATTTTCTAGAGTTATGTACATTCGAGGTATGGCAGTGAAGGGTCCAGATGCATTAAACTTGNCNGAGCTTTTGGTAATGCAAATGTCCTGTAAGTAATAAATCTTTACTTANTAGGAACACTATAGATTACACATAACTAGATGAATTGCAAGAGATTGAAGATTTTTTTTTAAACATGGAAAACAATTTTGAATAGCTTGGGAAGTACGATCACAGAAATAGGGCCAATGTTATTGGTTGTTTTTGTTGGTACCTGTGAGGTCACGTCAAATCCAATAACAGCCCTAGGTCGCAGTTTGCTCCACGGNGCAAGGTCTATTTTGAGATTACTGTTAGGAGTTTAAATGATGTTGCAACTGATTAATATGCTTTGAACCCTCATCTTTCTAATGGCACTACTTACAGCTTCCTAAGACGTTCCCTTCACCACTTTTCAAGCACGTTACTCACCGTCTGCAGACGAAAATCAACTTCTGACGCCATACGCGTAAAATGCAATTCAATCTGGGGGGCCGCAACTTTGCTAGCTTGACATTTAAAATTTTTCAACTGAAAATAATATTGTTTCCATCTTTAGGCCCTACCTCTGAGAAGGCAACAAATTGCTTTAATTAGCTGTAATAAATTCGAATAACCAAAAAAAGCTTCCCAAAGTGACGAGAGTAAGAATGGAACCACTCATTCATATTTAATTGCAAAATACAGGACAGGAAATGGTATACAACACTAATTCCACGGAAATGAATTTAGTTCAGATGGACAAGTTCTGGAGCTAACGAATCGTAGTTTAGTTACAAGTTTGACTAGGTAAATAACTTGTATTGGACGACTTTAACTAGATAAACCTTTATATAGGTATAACCGCTGTGCTGAAAATAATTACCATTTTCAAAAATGGCATTATTAAATTGAACCAGTAGAGCATCCAACACATTTAATGTACTGGTTGAATTTCTCTGTCATCTTTTAAAATGGTAATTAATTTCCACACACAATGCACTGCTGTACTGGGTTGATTTATAAATCTAAGTTAAACAAGCTGACCGAACAAGCCATGCCAAGC
>KZ869546.1:57202-70893 GCA_003456935.1 Machilis hrabei | reverse complement strand
TCTATTTAAAGTAATTAAAGTAGAAAATCGGGGGCCCCCTTGGGCCCGGGACCCTCACCGATCGCCGACCAGCCGACCTGGCCAGACCGCCCCTGCGTACGTTGATATTGCGTACGTTATTTTGCGTACGTGGATTTTGCATACGTGGATTCTGCGTACGTGTAATTTGCGTACGAGGATTCTGCATGCGTGGATTTTGCGTACGTGGATTCTGCGTACATGGATTCTGCGTACGTTGATTTTGCGTACATGGATTCTGCGTACGTTGATTTTGCGTACGTGGATTCTGCGTACGTGGATTTTACGTACGTGGAATTTGCGTACATTTTTCTGTGTGCAGCAAGTTGACGTACTTTCGCCATGGCCCCTTTGACGTTGTATTCGTCGTAGTTGTGATCTATGAAACAGCATACATCGGGTATTTAATTAAGTTGTGTTTCATAAATTTGGAATGAAGCTGGTATTTCTTTAAAGCTTAAAGGCATTGACAATACATCATGGCACAAAGATATATAAATGGTTATATCGCTGAAGTTGGCTTAAGTTTCATTAACTACTTACAAGCGAGTGTAGCAAGAAAATAATCTTACAGGTTTTATTTCAACGATGCAAGTTCAAGTTAGTTTAAAAAAAAGAGTGTGAACTGAAATACTTATATAAGATGAAAACGTACAGTTTAGTTACAATGACTTTGAAAAATAAGAGGATTTAAAATGTGTTCCATTAAAGGAAGTTAAAGCAATTTAGATATCTAACACTAAGATTACCATTTAAGAGGAACAAATTCACTATTACTTAATGGCTAATAATTTGGTCAAATTAGCATTACTTCTTTACATATTTTCATCAAACTTCTTGCAAATGGCAAAAAGGATAAATTGTGTTTTGACAATTTTGTCTTATTCTGATAACTATCATCTTCGGTTGAAGATTTGGTCGAATTTGCAGTAGGAACCAAATCACCAGTAAGATCTCTATAACTTTTTCACAATAGCATTTTGTACAAAAGAAAAACAAATAAGTTTTCACTACGCCATCTAATTTGTTCGATTAAATGTTGAGATATGAAACTCTTTGAAATTTGTAGTAACGCCTGTATCCCTTTACTGGAATATAATGAAAAACAACGTGTGTTTCAATCGTTGGACATTCTTTGTGTCCATCTCTTACATGGTCGTGCAATCTCCGACACTTGTGCCTCATTTACCGTTATGTTTCTGGTCACTGTTCTACTGAGCTCGCATCTTTTACTCTGCCTGTTGCTACCCATGTTCGTACTACTAGGCAAAGTTTCTCGAGACATCATTACTTCATAAACATTTACTTTCTTCCTAGTTATATAAACTTTTAACGTCCACGCCGATGTCTCATCAAAAGTGTAATATTTAATGAGATGAATATATTAGAAGTATAATGTTTTTAGACTATTTTCACAGTCAGTCACAAATAATTTTGGGTGTAATTTCGGTGATCTTGGACCCTTCATATTTGCTTTAGCTTTTGTGTTGTGTGACCTTGTTGAGTGGCTGCCTAAGAGGATCCCGTCAAATTCAAGTTGCGGGCCGACCTACTTAGGATAGTGGTTAGCACAGTGCGCTCTGGAACGGGAGGTTGCGGGTTCGAATCCCGCATAAGGCATGGATGTTTATGCTATCTTGTATATGTGTGTGTTGTTCATAGAATTAAGTTCACATTCATTAATCACAATAAACATTGTTTCATCGTCCATAATGACCCATTGTGTGTCGACGGGACGTAAAACACCACATCATCATCAGGTTGCGGTACCAATGGTTTGGAGAGAACCAAAAGAGTACTCAACAGACTATTACTTCTGCATGACTAACGTATCCGGAATTACGGCTGAGACAATAAACACCATTCAGTATCCTAAATTTCCTTCGACTGTCCAGATCTACCTATTCCTGTACTTCCTAAGTCAAGGAAGAGAATTTGGTGGATTTGATCTCCGAGCAGAGCAAGGTGAGATAGAGGAAGGACACTCAAATTTGTTTAGAAATTCCTCTTCTGAGCCTCACCTAATACATCAGTCAGAGTTCCATGATCTCATCCGTGATCTTCATTTGTCAAAGAGCCAGGCTGAGACATTTCCTTCGAGAATGAAGGGATGGAATCTCCTAGAACAATGTACAAGACTTCGTAGTTTTCGTCAGAAGCAATATGAGTTTGAACATATCTTCTTCTCTAAGAAATACGACCTTGTATACTGCAATGATCTGAACTTGATAACTAAAGTTTTGGAACACCAACATAATCCTGAAGAGTCGATACTTTTCACAGATTCTTCAAAAATAAGTTTGAAAATTACAAAAGAAATGAGTATCCATCAGTGATTCATGTATATACTGCACAAATGAAAAAACCATATGGAAATATGAAACTTTTGCTGAGCAGTACAGCTTACGAGAAACAATCTTGGCATGTCTGTGGAGACATGAAAATCATTGCTTTGCTTCTGTGGATACAACTTGGAGTACAAAATAATGTTAATGTTGCTTCTAATTAGCGTGGGATAGTAAGGACGGAAAACACACTGCTTCAATAATAACTGGCCTAAAAGGGAGGTACCAAACAGGTACTAAGTCCCGAGAAAGTGGACTTATTAACTCTTCACATAAATCTTGGTTTAATGAAAAAATATGTAAAGGCGATAGATCGATATAGGGTGAAGGCTTTTTTTTTCTTAAAAAGAGAGTTCCCAGAATATGTGAAGCCAAATTCAAGGGAATCGTGGCGTGATCATGCATTTGAAGGTACTTAGAACTAGGGTTGTGTGATATCGAATTTCAAATATCGAAATTAGATATTTATAAAATATCGGCATCCAGTTTCTAAAATATCGATATTGAGTTTCGAAAATATTGATATCGACAAATATCGATATCGAGTTTCGAAAAATATTGATATCGAGTTTCGAAAATATCAGTAACCAATTTCAAAAACAGCGTGCATTATATCGATTTCCCTCTAGCTAACCTGTCTGGTTTAGTGACTAGCAATTCCGTGTAAGTGATACATATGTTTGTGATTACCTATTCATCTTTATTAGTCACCATAAGCATTAATTGTTTATCGATCCGGAAAGACCCATTAGTTGTCATTGGCACGTAAAACACCAACATATTATTATAAAATTCTCGGGATACTGTTAGGTTTGGCTAATTGCTACAATGTCACGTCGCTAGCGAGTGCCGTAAAAACAATTGATTTTCAGGTCATTTGATGTTTATTTACATTCAGACTTTACTCCTTAAAGCCTGGTATTCGGTATAAGTTTGTACCCAGTGCTGAGAATGTTTTTGAGAAGCAGTTACTCCTAAATGTCGTTGTTTTTTACATCTTGTTTTATCATAACAGAGTGTGTACACAGCTTGTGGTAAAACTTGGAAAAATGACTGCAGCAAATAGTAGCTACAGTAACATTGAACTCATTTCCAAGAAAAGCGTGATATATCCTCAGAGATACAACACGCCGAGTTTGTGAGTTATCATAAGTACACGTTTAAATGGACTTACGAAAAAAGAAAAGAAAAGGACATACAGTTTTCTGGCCGACCGCATATCACTGCGAAATTAGCCGTACTTGCCTTCTTTGGTCTATGTAGGTCTAACACCGAATAAATAGCAAAAACATTGTTAGTAGCATAATGTTAATAACAAATACGTATGTTAATAACAATTTTTTGACTGTTTTGGTAAATGTCGTTAACAAAATGCTAATAGCAATGTTTTNGGCAAAAATGTTGGTAGCATGTCATGAACAAATCGAAAAGAAACTGATAGACGAGTACAATGTTATTAACAATGTTGACAGCACGAATAACTTGCTAATAACAATTTGTTATCAACATCGTTTGATCAGGGTCGCCTCCAGAGCGGTAGCAAAAGTTCTGCTATTAGCAAAGTTAACAACAATATTATCGACATGTTAGTGAAAAACATAACAAATGCTGAAAGCAAATGTTGTCAACTCATGTTGATAACAAAAGTTAATAACATTTTATAGACAGCTTTTTCAAATTTGTTACAAACTTTGCTAATAACACGTGTTATCAGCAATGTTACCTCTGGTGTACAGGCACCTTTAGTTTTATTTGAACAGTTCATACCTAGCGTTAGCATATGTATATACTTTGATAACGTTAGGGTACCCGCCTAGAGAGATGTGACCGCCTGTAGGTTATATGGTTACAGCGCCCTGTTATCATTATGGTTGGAAAATAGTGATATTCTTCGGTAACAGTGAAAATAGTTACTGTTCTTTGGAGCAATAGTTAAAAGCAAATATTACTACTACTGTGGAACAACAACTGTTAAACATAAAAGATGAAGTTAACGACGACCATATTGCAAATAACAAGTATCTTGAAATCTAAGTGAGACGCCAATGACCCTCTGTAATAAATAGCATAACACAATTTAAAACATCGTTAATTGTCAGGTGTGTTACAATAAAAGACTTATTAAAATTTTGTGTTAAAAAATAGATTTTTGTATTTTACTGAAATACGTAGTTGACATAGGCTATTTATGTATTTACTGAAGATGAATTATGTCTCATTTGCAGATAATAAATTGGGCTAGTATTTTTTCCATCTAAATAATATGTAGCAGTGATTCCGACACCTGATGGGTCATTACGGAACGACGAACAATGCTTATGATGACTAATAAAGTAGAATGGGCAATCACAAACACAAACCTTACACGGAATTCGAACCCACACCCCTCGATGTAGAGCAGTCAGGTTAGTTAAATTAAAATTAATAAAATATAGAAGTTGTTTTCGAAATTATGTACTGATATTTTCGAAAATCGATATTTGGAAAATACCGATACCGATCGACATTGAAAAAAATCGACGTCGATATCGAAATATCGCACATCCCTACTTGGAATGAGGCTGAACGTAAGTCATTCAAAAAAAGTGGTAACGAACTTCCTGAGTAACAAAAAGACAGAAAACTAAGGAGAACTTGTTAGTAAGCTCCTTGAAAGCTACGATTCATTCTGTGTAATATGTCTTTTATAATTAATTTCCTGGACTCAGTCTTGTCTTTTTCTCCAAAAACCTTGAACCCATGACTAACGAACATGGAGAATGCTTCCACCAGCATATACCTAGTATGGAAACTCATTGTAAAGGAAAATGGAACCACATAATACATATTTTTGCAACCATCTTTTGACAGCGACAGTTCCTAGTCTATTTTCCACGAGCACCTAAATCCCTATATCAGTTTATTTTAATAACGTACATATTAAGAATGTAAGTGACTTTTACATATTCGAATATTCAAGTTTGCCTGAACCTCTTTTCCGACTGCTATCAAAATGTGTGTGTACTAGACAGGCAAAAAAAAACAACAACGAAGGTTGTGACCATTTTTTAAAATTTAATTGTTGACCACCACCTCTACGCAGTGGCGGCTCCAGACTGAAAATAATGGTGTTCGGTAGTTGTAAAGTAGGAGTGGATCTCTAGATATATGGTGCCTAGGGGCCTGAGAGATTTTTGTTTTTAAATATTGGTCTCCCTTTGATGATGTTTTGTTGTTTTTCCACCATATAGACTATTTAAATCTATACCCACATACATGAAAAATAAGAACTTTATTTATGAATTTTGATTTTTATCAACACTGACGTAAGGGTAGGATGCACACAATTCAGACTTAAAAGGAAACGTTTACTCACATAATTCTAAAGAAGCATCCTGCGGTTGCAGCTGCTGCTGAAGTTATCAGTCACCTGATTCACGTCAAGCAGCCTGCTAATGTTTTGGTCAACAGTCATACTAAAGAGGGCCAATTTTGTTCTTAACTTTGACTTTAATAAGTTCAATTTGGAAAATGATCTTTCCACAGTAACTGTCATCACAGGTAACGTTAAAAACACCTGCAACACCTTCTCTGCTTCTGCATAAACGGACCTCAACAAAGTATTACTTTTCATAATCTTAATTATATCAGAAAGTGACTTTACGGCTTCAAAATCCTTATGATTGTGCACGAGTCTTTTATCAGAAACTAGTCCATGGCTGCTGACCCTACAAAGCTATGATATTCTTGACATATCTTCTTTGACTTATTTAGAAAAATGTTTGCAAAATCGGCCAATAAATGAATCACCGTTTGCCCGAAACGCCTTTCTAATGCACTTACAGATCTTCAAACATGTGTTGGCTTTCTTGGTTACAGTCAACGCGTTTTGATATTTTTCGTGAACGAGCCTTAAAAGGAACTGCGACGTTCCTTCCTCTTGCTTCTCCCAGAACTGACTCAAATTGTTCATCAAAGCTATCCCGANAGTCTTGTAAAGTATTTGTCAGAGCTTGCACTTGAGAACACGCTTCGGCTAAATTTAGGTCACTGACTTGAAACACCTTGCTCACTTTGTTAATCGTATTCACAACTGGTTGTAGAATTCTATGCCAACAAAGAAATCAAATGAGTGCATCGTAATTATAAGTGCTCCAGCTTCAACGGAAATACGAAATCAATTATCAAAATGCATTTCCATAAAATAATATGAATATTTTGAAAATGTTTACAATGAGGAAGAAAAAAAATGGTGTTCGTTTGCAACACCACGAACACCGACAGAACCGCCTATGCGCTCTACGTGGTATATTTTGGTAATATTTGTAATAGCGCCGAAACCGATTTAGCAACTTTTCTCAAGCTTTCTAAGATACCAGTGTTAAGAAATAAGTTTTGAACATGTCACCCATTTTGTTTGACTTCATTACAGATTGTGCTTCTTGATGGTAATTTAATAGCGTAACAAGTTTACACCAAACGTCATGTGAATGACTTTTACAGCATGAACGTAAATAGTTTGCCGTTTTCCCACAGGAACAAGAACACCTTTCCCAGTGCAAGAATTACAACCCGAAAAAGTATTTCGAAGATTGTCATTAATTATGGTCTCGACCTGGAGTCTTGTGTTGTGGTATAGGCAAGTGACAAGAACGTAACGCCTGAAGAGTTCTGGAATGCGTTCCAAGAGAACATTCTCGAAAAGAAAATCGTCAAGGGAATGAGAAAATATGCTAATCTCAAGAAAAAAGTTCTTGCCGTCTGAGCTATTCAAGCTTTCGCTTTTCGGAGTGCTCAGTGTGAGTGCGAATCATTAGAAAAACTTAGAAAAACGTTTTGCTGGAGGAGCGTTCCTTATCCAGAATGAGACCGCAAGCTGAACTTCTGTGGCAGTTAACAGCCGGAGTGTTCTGCAAGAACTACAGCTTTCACGTTCGACGCTCCCAATGTAACGATATACATACTTCGATTAACTGATTGTAAATTATAACAGTACGTTTTAAACTACCACACATGTGCATATCAGATATTTTAGAAAAATTTCCTAACATTTTCACTAACAATTTTCGTTACAGTTTCTCTAATA
This sequence comes from Machilis hrabei, assembly GCA_003456935.1. Classification (NCBI taxonomy): domain Eukaryota; kingdom Metazoa; phylum Arthropoda; class Insecta; order Archaeognatha; family Machilidae; genus Machilis; species Machilis hrabei. The sequence goes on along the minus strand of KZ869546.1, from coordinate 63,465 downwards.
CTTATATAAATGAATTTCAAACAGCTTTCTTAAAAACTTACATCACACAAGGACATTGTTTCAGTCAGCATCACGGGAAATTACTTTTTGTGCTTGAGTTTCAACTTTTATACGTTGTCAGTGGTCATTGAATCACTAATATAATAGTCTAACAATTGGAACTCAAACTGTAGATTATCGTTTGTTCTGTTATTCGCACCAATAGTGTCAAGAAAACTGATATGGGATTTGGGAAAGAGAAAAAGTGTTAAGAAACTGTTTGAAACACTTTCTTGAATGGTATTAGGGAAACGTTGTGGAAAATTGTTAGTAACAGTGCCTTTCCATTTTCAGTGCATTAATTACTTCCAGGGGTAAAGTGCAAGTTTGTTAGCCTCCTTAATGCTCTTGAACATCCAAAGGACTGTAAAAAGCACCCAAGGTTTTATATACGACTACATTCATAAGTACGAAGAGGAATCTTGATACCCTAATCTGGCCTAATGTTGATACTGCTACAGTACACTCTCTTATTCTATACCGCGTAGCCTACTCGATCCTCTGGAAGCGTATTTTCCCCAAGCTACTTCGTCATAGGTCCGTCACTCAACTCCGTTATTTGTCAGGAGGAATATATAATATTATGGCTATATATGACTTCCTGTAGTTCATGCAGAAATTAGAATGGTGTAAAACATTGAGTAAGATCCATTATACTGTAAAATATGTTGAAAATGTATATGAGCTTATAATGGAAGTAATGCTCGTGTTCAGCGCCAAACGGAATGAGCAACATCGGTGTATGTAGAATTTGATATGCTCAACCCAGTGCCAAAGGTTGTTTTTCTGCATGGGCCCCCTATTTTCGGGTTCTATTTTCCATTGCAAATCTATTGTCAGTACTGTACTAAACGTAGTCCTTGTTGTCTGGAGAGACCACAACTATAAATGTGGTTGAAATTAGTCATTCTGTATCACTATTATAAAAGTGAATTCTTGATATTTTTGGTATTTGCAATATGGAGGCTAATATAAACCCACACTGCGTGGAGCTAGATAAGTGGTTTATGGTCCCAACTAACAAGTGTTTCTTTATCGGAAACAGAAATCTAACCCAACTGAAATGTGTTTGTTTATCAGAAGGACACTTTATAATTGTTTACTTTATGTGGTTGGTAATACGTCCTACGTTGGTGTAGTAGTACCACTCTTATCCTTGCCTTCAAGAGGTCCCGGGTTCAATCCCGATCGGTGATTCAAGAGCGAATATCGTTTGCTACTAAAGCTTTTAAAGCGGAAGAATCTAATCTTTGGGTGATAACAGATTCATTCTGTAGTCCCATATGACATGTCTTTGTTTTTCGAAAGGAAACCTTATAATTGTTCATTTTTTTTTCGAACGTTAAATGACTAAGTGCTTATTTTGAAATTACTAGACTAGTTTCGGGGTCGAAACGTTTAAGCCCTCATTTTAAAGAACATTTTATGCTCTACAATATTATCTTATTTCTAGATACGTTTTGATAAACCTGATATCTTTAGAATTATTTAACTTTTTTGAGTCTATAAAACGTGTTTTTTTTCTAATAACATCTTTAAAAGGCGTTTACAGATCTATTTTTATTGGAACTGTTTTACTCAAAATTCAATGCTGAACCAGGTCCTGAAGTAGCGGCCCACATTTAAGATACACCCTGTACATATGACTATTTTCAAAGCAGATCTTAGTTACATTGCCAGTAATGACAAGACGCAAAATAAATGTTTACAGTGTTTTCTATGTCTTGGATGGTCTGACACTGTGAAATTCGTTTATGTTAATATTCGTTTTTATATTGACTATTGGCCACATATTCCATTGTTCTTAACATTATGCTGTGGGTGAGTGTCAGGCTAAATTTGTGCCCTGCTGACGTGAGGCTGCTTGGACCACACACACAAAAAAAACCAGCTCAAGTTGCCAGTAAAATAATTGAGATACTTTCTAGTTAAATTTTCACAATGAGACTGCACGGCTTTCCCCTAAGTAATGGCTCATTCTTGATTTTTTCTCAGTAAGTAAGTATTTTATTGCTCTTCGAATTTGGCACATGGAATAAGAATGACCACTTTTGTATTTTCTCATTTGAAAGCTTCCGACACTCAGTCCCACTCCCCTGTCCCTGCTTCTTTTGAGAGGGTAACGGTTGCTTGGAGTTGGAGTTGCATTCCTCGACCCAGAAGTTTCTAGTGAAACTCAACAATACAGAATGAAACTAGTGGCTGTGATACCGGAATATTCGTCAATAAATTAATATGTTAGTACTTGACCCCGAGTGAATCACAGCTGCCCGTAACTCATCGTCTAGCTTTTTTGTCGATGACGTCTTATGGCAAAATACTTACTCATAAATGAGTCACGAGGCGAACTACGTATGTAACAATCGTGTTTCAATGTTGATACGTCAATCTTACTCATCTCCACTAACAAACAAATAAAATTAATCGTAAGATTTTCATTTAAATCCACTGTCTTATCACATCCATATTTCTGATCAGTCTTGTCTGGATTTCAAATATTATACCGAACTACTTGGGATAGTGGTTAGCACAGCGCGCCTTGGAACGAGAGGTTGCGGGCTCGAATCCCGCATAAGGCATGGATGTAATAAACATTGTTTCATCATCCCTAATGACCCATTCTGTGTCAACGGGACGTAAAACACCCTATCATCAAATATTACAATAAATACAAAATGACGTCACATTCCTATAACCCGTGAGCCAATCACCTTGCAGGGAAGCTGAATTTTATATATGACTGTTACCAGAGACAACTGTTTCGGATTTTGTCTAAATTTAATATTACATACTAATTTTAAAGCCAGTAACTAATATTTAATTTTGGATGTTTTATCTAACCACCTAACCACTCTTTACTTCTTAAATTATGATTCCTCTGAATTCAAGTAATTCATAACAATTTTATGTTTGCCTCTTAAAGAAAGGCCACGAGTGTCTAAAAGTATAATTTATGAAGAAAAGAACATTGCGAAATTGTTCAGTTCGCTTGTTGAATGGTGCTTTATTGAATCTTAAATACATTTACTACTTTCGTAGTTTGAAAATTACTTTGTGTTTTTCTTCCGGTTGAAAACCCCAGAAACAATAAAGGTTTGGTAAATTATTTTTACCAAATAATAACTTTTGAACTTAGTTCTCTGGCTTGAAGACAAATAATTCATTTTACAAAGTTTGAGACAACTTTACAATGCAACCAGTACATTTTTTTTACCATTTTGCTTTATAAGAACATGTCATCTCACTTGTGATTGTTTTTAGGATACTGTATATTAAAGGCTGGGATCAAGTTATTTCGCTGAGAGCATTATATTGTTACAGGCCAGGTGTTTATGTGCACTCTGCGTCCGATTTACAATCAATTCTAACTGTATCAGTATGTTCACTAAACAGATTAAGATTCACGATTACTTACACCACTGTTCGACCTGTAAATGCACTTTGATTTTCTTTGGGGAACAAATCGGTTATTCAATGAAAGATGTTAAAATTTCTCACGGCCGAGAGGACTAAGGCGTGATGAGTTCGCTAAAATGAGCCGGAGAGTAGGTTCCACAGGTTCTGGGTTCGATTCCCGCTGAGAGACATATTGTCTCAGTAAAAATGTTAACATCTTTCATTAAATAATTATTTGAGTATGAAATTTCAATTTAATTAATCGGTTTTTGCTCTTTTCATCCTTAGCATTAAATAATAGCGAGTTGCCAAGTATAAAATACATTACGAAACCCTAATCTTGAACCTGACGGAAAGGCTGCTGAACATGTGGCCAGCTGAGCTTGTTACAGGGTTCTCAGCTGTTGCGGCTTTCTGAAAACAGAAATATATTTTGCATCGTCTGAGCTGATACAAGCAACAACTCGAATATGATATGACGTATTCAAAATGATTCAATAAATAACAACCGAACCGCTGCTAGATTCACTATTTTAGCAAATAAAATATCCTCCCGGCAGTAGCCGCAAGAATCAGGTAGATTTCGTGTATGCTCTCAGAAAGGATATTTTACGTTAGGCACACTGTACTCTATCATTTTTTCTTGAATAAATTGCACCATTCTATTGAAACTAATTGTTTTGTGTTTTTTTTTTTTTGCAAATGTTTCTAATTTTGAGGAGCTTTTCCTGAAACTTGTTGAACAAATGAAAAGAGCCTTTTTTTGTAGGAAATTCAATCAATGCTTAATAACTTTTGTTTCAAATATATTTCAAAAAAATCCACCGTTCTCAAAATTAATGTAAAATACTGGTTTTCGACTACCATTTTCCTATATGGTGGCTGTATCCCAAGGCCTATACACGAAGATTTTTATTATTATCATTGGGGCTTAATCTTAGCTTCGAATATAACGGGTTATTCTAAGAGTAACCCTGTGATTGTAGGTATCTTCCGGTAGGGACGTTAAAAGTGTGGTACCATTGCAGTCCCCCAAACTCTTCACAGATTTTCTCCATTTACGAACTTAGCCTAGATATTGACCCCATAAACGTGTGTACAATGTTTCATTGCAATTTGTTAAGATCTACGGCAGTTATCGTGTTCACAAGATCCGTTTTATCCCATATATATAAACTTTTGAACAGAGGGTAATTTTGGGATCTGGGGATCATGATCAGAGAATTGTCAGTGAAATTTTCCGTAAGTTGCGTCATGAGGGCTTCTGCAATATGTAGGTGATTTCTAAAGAAATTTACCTAAAAGTGTTTTAATTCTTGCCTATTTCATCTGGACATTTCGGCAGATTATTAGGGGTTCTGGCGCCTTTGATCAACCAATAACATATAAATATTTAAATGGGGTTTACTGTAGACAAAGTTTTACTCAAATGGCAATCATTTTAACTGCCTATCTTTTCAGTCTTTTAAAACTACGTAAAAATAGTATCATTTTCTAATTCATGCATCGAACACTTCTTTGACTGTAACATATGGAGGGAAGGCTCAGGGTTAAAGAGAACCAGAATTTGAGAAATACCACTTTAAAGTGTGTATACAATCAATTAACTCAGTATTAGTCTTTTGATTTTTTTTTACTAAAAAACAAAGTATCGTTTAACTAAAATATGTACAGTTTTTTTATTATATCCACAGTTTTACCTTTTTTTAGAATTGTGTTAAAATGTAACAAAATTGGACTTCGTTCGCTTTAACTCTGAACCCTCTTTATAACGTTTACCTAAAAAGTAATTGTAATAGAATATTTGTAAATAAAATACGTACGACTCTCTGAATTAGTTATACATTTACTAAGTAACAGCTTCGTGAAAGTTTTAACGCAAACGCTTCTCTATGCATCCTTTTAAAAATCGGACCAATGCCCTAGTACTGGAATACAGACAGACATAAATACTTCTTTTTACTGTGAATGAAATGCCTGCAAGTTCAGATACACGAGTATCATTGACACACAATATATCAAATACTAATCAATGCTGCTGAAAATGTTGCAAGACTTTTGGAATTGCCATGTTGAAAATATCTGTATTGCTATTGTCAGGTAACGGATAAAGAAAAGAAGACGACTGACGGTTTGTTGGATTACTTTTGTCACCATTTTGAAGATTTTCGGGTGCACTATGAAAACAAAAATGTGTAGATGTATTTGTACTCATATGTACCACACTTGTTCTTCGTTCACAGGCAGTATTTAACGGCTTGGGGATGTGTGAGGGTGCTTAACTCAGTAACTTATTATTGTAACCCCTGCAGTCACAGGTAACGTTATTAAATGTTGTGTGTGAACATGCATACAGGATGATAACAAATTATCGTCCACTGACTACATTCTTCGTTAACATTTGTGTCTAAGGGAAGAACAATAGTGTAAACAATCTGTTGACTGCTCGTTGCAATTCAAGATGATGGCTGAAAATGCAGACAGGGATGATCCTTACAAAATACTGTGGAATCCTTTCTTTACACTTTATGTAAGGTTTGAACAGTCACACGAAATAATACTTCTAGCAATTAAAAATGTGAGATTAGTAATGAAAATGAAATCGTACTTGTTAACTACGTAAAGCATATTTCCACGTCGGACACATAAAATAAACTAAGTGCACTTTAGTGATACACGTGATCGTCTGATAGGATATGGTACTACTGAGCTTAACTACTACATTATTTATAAACGAATCGGTAGTACAATTATACTGTGTTTCTGTTTTGTATCCAACCCGGAAAGATATCCCTTTCTATGTTAACAAGGACATCCTATATTCCATA
>KZ869546.1:23400-41870 GCA_003456935.1 Machilis hrabei | reverse complement strand
TGTATGCAGACTGACTACAAAAGAAATGGAAAATAAACCTTCTAAATTGTTACACAATGTAAATATAAAGTTTATATTTATATCTCACAAAACATTCTTATTCACTCAACACTTGATTCACATTGTGAAATAGGAACTGTAGTCTGCGAGGTTGCATTCCAAACCGATCTATCACTTTACTTAAAAATTCCTCTTCGTTCATGCTAATGACTACACAATGCACATGCATGAGGTACAGTACATTTAAACGACCTTCAGTCATTGTTGACCTTAACCAAGTCTTTACTCTTCTGAGTGTTGACCTTAACCAAGGCTTTACTCTTCTGAGAGTGCTAAAAGAACGCTCGGCAGTACAAATAGTCACAGGTAATGTCAAATCAATTAAAAGAGCACTACACACTGATGGGAAAAAAGTTGCTTGTTTAATCAGATTGGCTAATATTATCTTACCAATCTCGCTCTCAATTTTTGTTTTATTTTTCCAAACATTATACCACAATAACACTTCCTCTCATTATATATGTTCTACCTTGCAAAAATTGGAAAGACACACTGTTGACATGTTTTATGGATGTAAATTTAACAAGCTGTATCCACCCCTATTTTCATCAGCAAGGATTGAGAGATGACAGCAATGAATCCAAATATGGGACGTATATGGCTTGTCTGTAATAATCCCTCGGTGAGGCACAAGTGTGGTTGGAATGATGGACTTTATCGCACTGTTGATCGAGGTATTTTTATCTCTATGCAAAGTTCCTCTCCTATTTTTTCAGCACTACCCATAATACATTCAAATACATTCTCTGCTTGCTCCCGATGACCTTCAGTTATACGAGTCAATTCCTTCATGTGATCCTGTGCCGGGATCTAATTGAACTCGAGCAATTGGTTCAAGCATAGACAAGTATTTTGCTATAATTTGCAAGCATACAACGGACATTAGGGTCGAATCAGCACTAAACAATTGATAAGCGAATTGTCTTGTTTTGGAGTTAGAATTTTGTGACACGTTTTCTAAAGCTAACATACTTGAAATTAAGTTTTTGAAAAATTTTCTAATGCATTTATATTTCTCTGTCCACCTTGTTTCATATAAAACAGGAATGTTAGGCATGAGATATCGAAGTAGAGGACTCTCTTGGAATAATTGCATTATTTGCTTCCCTGTTCCAACTGTGTTTCATATTTCACTCACCGCATTCACGTCATTAACAACAAAGTTATGCCTGTGAGACTCACAGTATACGAACATTGCCTTTGGAAATTGTTTTCGAATGACAGCTTGGACACCGCCATCTTTTCCTGCCATAGTTGAACAATCATTGTAACCTTACCCTACTACTGTAGTTTTGGCATGTCAATACCAAACCTGATCAGTGTTTTTATTATTATGTAGGCCAAAGATTCTGCCTTCAAATCACTGAGTGGTACAAACCCCAAAAAATCTTCTGTTAGATTATTTTCTTCTTCGTGCATAACTACATATCTAATGCCCAATACCGGCAATATCAGCAGTTTCATTGGCCAAAACTGAGAAAGCGTTGAAGATTTATATCTCACACATCACCACAAACACTGATGATTTAGTGTTGAGTTTGTACCGAAATGTAGCGAGCATTAACTGAAGAATTTTTCAAATAATTTTCTAACACGTCTCCGGCGTCGACGCGGAAATTTAGTTACGCATGAAAATGTCCTGTAAAATTTGTTTTACCACATAAGGACATGTTTTGGGACCCACACAACACAACAGTAGAAACAATGGGCTTACGTTTTGCACGGTTTGACTCTATTGTATGACGATAGATGGAATCCAACTGTTCTTTCACACTTTCTTGTTTTCCTTGAATTTACTCTTAAAAATGTTTGTGCCCGTCCCAGAGATTCACAATGCCACTCGGATTTCATGTGTGCTCTAGCTGAATCGTTGAAGTAATAAAGGTACCCTGCACACCTCTAACCACTTTTGGTCGAAATTACACACAGTACAAACAAAGTGGACCTCTCAAAATAGCTGAATATACCAGTCACGGGGAATACAGTGCCACCCATGCATGTTGAAATGATCTTGGTCCATCAGCACTTTGAAATTGTAGTGGGAAGATGGCGTCTAGAGTATAGTAAGAAGATCGTGTCTTAATGTATCGGATAAAGTAGAATGTGCAGATCCATCCATATATACTTCCCTACATTCAATGGTGAACTTATTTTACAGTATTATTATCACTAGTGCTACTTGTCACTTCTATATTTGAAGTTGAAATATTTTTTGCAGTTTCACAACATTCACACTCTTGAGACCTTTCACTATTTACGTGTTGGTTGTCAACTTTTCGTTTTTTGAAAAATGAGCGAATATCAATTTTTCAGCATTATTAGCTTTCGCTACCTGCCAAAGCACAACTGAGTTACAACCGTTGACAAGTCTAGACCGCAGACAGTGAAACTGCTACAAGCGATCAGAAATTAATTTTTCCAAGAACCAGTGCCTTTGTCCCGACCGATTACGGGGATAGGCACTGCTGGTTCGGAGTGGTTACTGACCTCCTGTCTCCAACACTTCCCCGAATCCCCTACCCTCCGTTTCTTTGTCCTTGACTTTGAGATTGAGAAATAATAAAAATAAAGAATGAGAATATGTACCTAGATTTTAAAAATAGTATTGTTCACTTAGGGAAAAAATTGTTTTGTTCTGCCGATTGATGACGGCCAGAAATACAAACAAGTCAGTCAACTTTACGTCCAAATATTTCTTTTTGTACACCTTCGTAATTTGGTTTGCATTTTAAATTACCAAATTACAGGAATAAGAGAGAAGTTGATATTTAGCATATTCTGACAATTTGCAGTTGAAGGTGTGTATTCATAAGGGATAGAATACATAAAGAAATTAACTTTGAACTCAGAATCAAGTTTAAGGTACGTTTAATACATTTTATCAGACTGAGTATCTAAACAAAATTGTTTTTTTTCTGAATATGAAAAAAGGAAAATATTTTTGCCTTAAATCCAGGGACAGACAAATTACCCCCTCTTGCCGATGCCCTTGCATCAGGTTGTAATACAGCTTATCTTACTTATTTTAACTGACACAGTTGCAACAATAATTTATAATTTGTACACAAGAATGAAAGATGGAGTAAACAAAATCAATTGTACAGAATTAAAATTATATTGTGAACAACACAAATTATTTTACACAACCTTATGTTCTGGGGGTACCACTTTTCACACTCAAACATTCATCAGCATCACTAACTATTAGGGGTGTAGTTATTGGCAGACATATGTATGTCTTTCTGGATATAAAAGCATATGAAAAAAGGAAAATAGAACAGAATATTTCTTTTAGGAGTCAAGACCAAATGCCCTTGCCCTTTATATGAAAAAAAGCAGGAGAAGTAGGGATGAAGAGATGTGTTTGCAAGTCATATCTTAAAGCGTAAACAAATGATTGCCCCAAGCTGCTGACAAAAAAACAGTCTGAAGAACAAGAAAATAAGTAAATGAAGATCAGCATGTGGGCATAACTGCCACTTTCTCTTCCCTCCTTTGTATATATTCATTATTTTTTTTCTTATCCTTACCTCTACATTTGTTAGTTCCCCTTCTCTTTCTTAACTCTTCCCAGTGATTTGTTTCCCTCTCTTATTTTTCTTCTACGTTTTTGTCATTATTTCCTCTTTTATATTTTATTCTGCATTTCTTTGTTCCTCTTCCAGCTCCTGTCTTTCCTCTGCATTTATTTATTCTACTTTCCTTTTTTCTACATATGTTCTTTCCATCTTCCTTTTATCTTTTCCTCTTTATTCATCGTTCCTCTTATTTCTATCAGTTTCTTTTGATTTTAGCACCTTATTTTCTCAATTTCTTCATCACTATGTATTCCCTGTTTTGAAATTAATTTTTCTTCCTCTTTCTGCTTTTAACTTTTTTTTTTATTTCCCTTCTTGCCCCTTCTTTCTTCATTCATCTGTTTTGTTTTTCCTCTATTTGTCCTTCCACATTTATCATTTATATTTTCTGTACCCTACTTTCCTCACCCTAGTCTTCATTCTCCGCTTTGATTTTTTTTTCTATTTTAGTTCTCTTCGGTTTGTGTCCCCTTACTCTCTTGACGTGCTCTGGGTAAGTCTTACAAGCTTAACAGATAATGTTTTCATCACAAGTACAGTGTTAAGCAGTTTCAGGGATGCATACATTTGAAAAAAAGAAATTATTTGGATAAAATTCTCAGTTTGATGAACCAGCCAACAGTTCCTTTTCTCATATACAGTTTTACTTCAGTTTTTTTTTTCTATTTTAGTACTCCATTTACCATTCTCAATTCTACTGACCGAAATAATAAACCCTTGTCACACAGACGAATGATACCAGGTCTTGCTCTTCTTTGTCTGTGTGTGTTCTCCAGTGTTGACATTTTTTTTAAATTTAAATTTAAGTGACCTGAATATTTTTAGGTTGCAGTTGGATGAGGAGAAAAAGGAGGAAGCTTGGATTAGAATTAAGTGTTTGTGTCTTTGCTCTATGTTACTATAGCATTCAGTATTTCAGACTTTTTATTTCCACTGATGGGCATGCACTTTTCAGTTCTACAAAATGGATATTTCATTTATGTGGATCAAATAAAGATCACTGTATTACTTTACTTGAACTGTAAGACTTTAAACAACTTGCTTTTGCTATTTCACTTCCAATATCTTGTGTCCGGTCTCGTTTTTAAAAACTTATACGAGGTCTGATCAAACAGTGTCCAACCTAATTTTGTTTTTCTTGTCAACCAGACGCATTTCTGGAGCGGGACTCAGTGGGGCATAACACTGAACCTTAAGAGCAAACAACCTTTCCAGAGTTGAAGTGCTGTTAAACCACACATCATCATCATCATCTTTAACCTTAATACACAATTTTTGTCAGCTGTCCTGGCCTTCCCATTTGCTGCAGAGCATCACTAATTTGAAGTTGTGTACCCCGTGCTCGTCCTGTTTTTATTTCATGCCGTGATGACCGAGCAACGTTACTCGATTAAATTTTGTCAACAAATTTGTGACGAGCAATCTTAAACCATTAGAAAGATTCAGTAGGCTTTTGGCAATGAAGCTATGGGTGTTACACAAATAAGGACTGGTACAATTAATTAAAAAATTGCTGAATGTCAGTGAAGAGCGATGATCCACAAGCAGTAATCCGGAAGTGATTGAGAAAGTGCTTGCCTTAGTTACGCACAACCACCATTAATGATAAGAGAATTTAAAAATTACCTTGGGATTGGTTAAGGCTTGACAAAAGTGATTTTGAGTGAAGATATGGCCACGCACCAGGCTGCAGCAAAATATGCCAACACTCCAGCCCATTCATCCAGGATTTTTTGGGACACAAATCACACAGGTCAAGCAGGCTCCTTACTCTCCATGTGACTTCTAGCTGTTCTCTAAATTGAAAACGTCATTGAAGTGGTTCGAGATTTGAGAACACAAAGAGATAGAGACAAATGCAACGAGCATGAGGTACAGGACTACAAACACGTGATGCTCTGCAGCAAATATGCATGCCAGCGCCACTGAATTATACTCTGAAGCGATATGCTGAACCCTGAGAGTGAAAAGGGTGAGCGGTACAGTTTATTGCTCATGTCAATCACTTCCTTTGTATTCATCACTTACCGCAGAGTTTGACCATCTACTGTGACAGCAGGCGTGCGCAGCGTTGCCATTTTGTTCTTTACCAGTCTACTTTTGACAAATAAAGAAGGTTAGGTTTGGCAATGCTTCAGTTAAACGCAGCAGGTACTAAGGATTTACAAATTGGAGGTTTTAAAAATCCTTTCCTCCTCTCTTCCTCCCAGGATTCTTTAAAGCGTTGTCAGAGTATACACTCCTTAGCTCCCACTGGTTTCCAAGAAGAAACAAAAATTAGTCCGGGTTCCCTTTCATCAGCCCATGTACACGGTTTCAGTGCTCTTAAGTTGCTTTTTTTCCATTCTGCACAGGTACTCTCAGTAAGGGATATATATATATTTACATGTAGGGCCTATATCAGCTATGTAAATTAATTCAAATTGATTATTGGTAGTATCAGCTTTTTTTTCAATATTAGTACACCCCTATTAACAATAATTTAACTTGTTGTCCTGTGTTGCACATACTCTTATTAATATATTTCAATGTCCTTGAATGTAGCAAGATGTTCCTCCTTGGCTAAGTAATAACGTTTGGCAACATCATTCCTGTACTTAACCTTCTCAACAAACTCGCAAGGATATACCTGGAAAAGAAATGAATCCTATCAATAATGATACTGACATGTATGGCACCACTGCTAATATTCATATAGTGTAACTTCTTTATTATTTGACACATATGAGAATATCACATTGGCTATTATTAACTAAATTTTAGCATATGCCACAATGATGAGAATTGTCAAACTGAAAAGGAAAGCCTAATAAGTAACAAAGTTTTAGATATATGTTACAATATCATAACAGATGATGGACATGACAATTTGAGACAGAAGATTATGCTCTTAGGTTTTATACATATGCACCACAAATTACATGTAAACTGTTCTCTTCCCCAAAATCAATCTTACTACACATTGCCTTTTTTATGCAGCTTGTACTGGTTATTGTTATAATACAAGGTGTATGATAGTTTATGCTCAATGTCAAATGCCACTTTGAGAAGTCTTTAAACTTTCAAAATGCATCCAGCTAGGTTCAAACTTAGGTACACATTCTTTTTTTTTATTTCACCTGTAATTTACAGCTTGAAAAACAAAATGTGGCCTGCTTTGTTACTAAGCAAGAGTAGGTAAATACTGTTGCTTTTTCTTTTACCAAACATTGATTTGGCTCCACTGTTGTGCCAGTGAATTTACTGTCATGGTCGTTGAACACGCAGCTAATAATTCCACTTTATACGAGGGTAGGCTGATAAGTAATATTAACTTATTTTTGTAATTCTCTTTCCTCTTTCAATGCCTTCTCATGTCCATGCACATATTTTGAGAAATTGATCGAGAGTCAGGTTTCTGTTACCCGGGAAGTGATGGGCCAACTGCCGGTTGAACTACTGCCGAGGTTGCGTACTTGTGTTCTATATAACGCTGGTATGTTGGTTTTTAGCTGGCATTCTGACACTGCATGCACACTGGTGGAAGGAGACAACAACACTTTTCGCGGTCTGCAGGAAGGAACTGTAAAGTTGAACCACCGTGATGTTCGTTCATCTTCGCCCTTCTTGTATCCCCTTTCATCTTTGTTCTGCTTTGTGTGTGGCCTAAATTTATTTTTTGTCACTCCAAATATGCTTGTTTTTTTATGAAATGTTTTTTTTAAAACAGGGTTTTCATTAATTATAAAAATACCATATTTCTTCGAATCTAAGCTGCACCTAAAAAAAAAGTAAAGTTACGAATCTAAGCCGCAGTGCCAGAAGTGGTTTTAACAAAATAAAACAGTGTTTTATGATGAAAATGCATTTACCGGTACTAATAAAGTAGTCTTCACCCTCCTGAAATACACTTAGCTATATAATCATGAAAACAATACCAAGGTGACAATACACAGAAAAATGAAACAAAAAACAGCTTGTACATAGGTACCGACCAGGCTGACATAATTAAGCGTAAATCCGTGCACAATTACAACTTATGGATATTAAATTACGTCGATATAAACAAATATAAAGCATCATTGTAGGCTTCGAATCATCATATTTTGACGACAATACACTGAAAAATGAAACCAAAAACGGCTTGTACAGAAGTACCGATATAATTACGCGTAAATGCGTGTACAATTACAACTTATGGATATTAAATTACGTCGATATAAACAAATATAAAGCATCATTTTAGGCTTCGAATCATCATATTTTGACGACAAAACACTGAAAAATGAAACAAAAAACAGCTTGTACAGAAGTACTGACGGGACGGAAAATGAATTGCTAACATAATTACGCGTAAATTTGTGTACAATTACATCTTATGGATATTAAATTACGTCGATATAAACAAACATAAAGCATCATTGTAGGCTTCGAATCATCATATTTTGACGACAATACACTGAAAAATGAAACCAAAAAACGGCTTGTACAGAAGTACCGACCGGGCGGAAATACGAATTGCCGACATAATTAAGCGTAAATGCACACAAACATCAAACAATATTGATTTATTTGCTATCCTCATAAATCTCATTTCTGGCAAATATGATTTCTCATGCTGTATTGTTTTCATCTCTATGCAGTGATTTTCTGATGAAGCCAGGGGCGCATATCCCGGCGAAATATTAAAACACAAATACTAACGGTGTATGGTAAGAAATCTCTTTTCTTTCTTTCTAATATAATCATGTGTGCCTACACCTGTTTCCGCAAAAACTTAAAAAAAGAAACCAAAAACGGCTTGTACAGAAGTACTGACGGGACGGAAAATGAATTGCTAACATAATTACGCGTAAATTTGTGTACAATTACATCTTATGGATATTAAATTACGTCGATATAAACAAATATATTGCATCATTGTAGGCTTCGAATCATCATATTTTGATGACAATACACTGAAAAATGAAACCAAAAACGGCTTGTACAGAAGTACCGACCGGGCGGAAATACGAATTGCCGACATAATTAAGTGTATATTCACACAAACATCAAACAATATTGATTTATTTGCTATCCTCATAAATCTCATTTCTGGCAAATATGATTTCTCATGCTGTATTGTTTTCATCTCTTTCTTTCTTGATTGCTTGGGAAGCAAGGAGTTGATGATTGGCATTTCCCCCCTTCTCTCTTCTCTTCACTCCATGACGTCGTAGCTTTAAGCAGTGATGTCACGGCAATATGCCCAGCCACAGAGGGAAGGCGAAAGAGGGTGATTCATCAAACGCAAACTCGTAAACAGAGGTTTGAGAGGAGGTGGAGAGAGAAAAGGAATCAGTAAATAAATATACATATTTTACACTGAAAACCATTAAAAGGAGGTCAATAAATTGGAACATATTACATGTATGTATTAATTTCTGGCATATATATGGTCTTTCAAATGATTTGGTAACATACACACGCGAATGAAAGTAAATGAAAGCCGCACACAATTGTAATCCCTCTTTTTTGGCACATTTTCTTGGGAAAAAAAGTGCGGCTTAGATTTGAAGAAATATGGGTAGACATCTTGTAACAAAAACATGTGAATCTAAGCCGCACCAGTTATCAAGCAATTCTATCATGAACAAAAGTGCGGCTGGCTTAGAATCTAAGAAATACGGTAATAATGTTTCATACATTTTTCGCTTTATATGTTGTTGTTTTTTTGTCATGGCCCCTCGAAAACGCATTAACAAGATTTTACTGTAACTGGTATTATAATTGTTAGTTTTAGTTTCATATTGCAAAAGAGAGAAAGGACTCCAGGAGTATTCCATTATAATGTGTTGCTAGTTTTATTGGTCTGGAAAAAATCCCTGCCAACATCTATTATTTTGTACTTCATCTAACTCTATTTGCTTGTATTTCCCACTTATTTTTCTTAATTTCTGCAGATTTTTGTTGAAGGCTGATGTGTGGCCCAAGTTTTGTGATATTAAGGTAAGCTTGCAGAAAATAAGAAAAAACACTAACAAAAGTATAAGATTTATTACTTGATAAAATAAATACCTATAAACTCTTTTTTAAGTTACTTGGGGTTAGTAAAAGTGGATATCTAGTTTCTTTTTTTTTTCCTTTTTATTTGTCTCTTCATTTTATTATTATTTTCAACTTCTAAGGGTGCAGACATTAGTTTATAATACAGTAGTGGTGTTTCAACTTTCGGGTGTTAGAAATAGATAGTCACCTTGTTATTTCAAGAAAGAACGGTATCAACATGCTTGTGTGAAATCCAGAAAAATAGCATGATTCATTACTGTAAACATTCCATATATAAAGTGCATCAATATCAAAGATTTACCTCGTCAGCATTGTTCAAAGTGTAATGCTGTTTAGCTTCATCTTCAGTTAAAAGAACACAGTTCCATGGCCACCAAGCTTCATTTAGATCCCAACGACATAGTCTTAAGTCCAAAGGGTCACAGAGACCACTCAAAGCAGACTCATTATTCCATACACAATCCATTAGATACTTAACATCAGACTGCTGAAAAAAACAACACAAATTAAACTACAGTGTATTAAACAAATAAGAGCAATAACAGACTGCATACTATTAATGACGGCAGTAATGCAAAAAGCAGTAGCACTAAACAAGTATTTACTAACTGATCATGTTGCTTAACATTTACAGTTTATGCTACAATGGTTTCAAATTCATTACAAGAAACCATAACTTGGTATGACTCTGTGATTTAAGTACACGTCTACGATGTTACTTTTTATATACACTCTTTCAAGATTTTGAAATTCTCTGACATTTCCAGGTTTTCCAACTAAAACTTGCAATGTTGAAGAAAATTGAGGAGGTAAAAAAAGAGAGTGAAAGAGGGGAGGAAAGGAGAAGATTACCCATTTTGAAAACAAGCATGTATAAGGAGCAAATGAAGTTTAAGGGGGTAAAGTACATCCTTAAGACCTTCAAAAACTTGACTTTTCAAAATATATATGTACACTTTGGTGAAAAAAATTATTTCAATATGTGCTTTTTGAGTTACGATTTAAAAGGCAGGACATTGAAGCCTCTGTTCCATCTGTCACTGGAGAGTGCCATTCCCACTCCAATAATTTTACCTTTTTGCAAATACTTTTCTTTCTATTTGTTTGNAAGCACAGTTTCTGATACTGGCAATTGCCAAAGAGTTGGAAAGCTAAATTGGTCATATCAGTAGCCATGTTGTTATTCTGTTGTAAACATCACCAGGCATTGTTTCAACAAACTTCTTTTTTTAATTTTTTTAATTATAATGGTGAAGTAGAAAGTTGCTTATAAGAAAAAGAAATATACTTTTCATGGTATTTAGTATATGCAAGACAATTTAAAGGAAGAATCCACTGAAAGGATGAAAAATACAGTTTGAAAATTAAAATTGCCTTCTACGGATCTTCATACCAGAAACTGTGCAGTTCAATAGTGATACAACAGGTAATGTAATGTTGGACATAAAAGTAATGTTTGCAGAATTTTAAAAATGCATTCGCTGCGTATGTGGTGGAACTATAAATCTGAAACTGGATAATGTTTCAGTGTTACTGATGGTTGCGAAGTTGTTATAATGTGTGAGAACTGTGCAACTATTGGATCATTTCGTAACTCACCTATGTCAGGCAAAACAGGAAATGTGTATACCATTAACAGAAGAGCAGTATATGCAATTAGATGTATAGGAGGATATCGTCTGTCAGGTCTTAAAATTTTCTGTGGAAAAATGGATATAAGGCCACCAGTTAAGACACCTATGTACATCATCATCAATAGCAAGATTAATGCTGCTACAAAGACTGAGAAGAAATGATCTATTTGTAATGCTGCTGCAGAAGAAATTACTCTTAGTGAGAGTAATGAATTGTCAGTAACATGTGATGTTAGATGGCTTACTAGCAGACACTCATCATTATGTGGGGTATTTACATTATACATAGCAAATTAAGGAATGTTGTAGATATCAAAGTCCTCTCTTCACGTGTAAGGCTTGTGAAAGTTAAAAAAGTAAAATGAATAGTATTGATTATCCAAACTGGGTAGAAATACATGAACTTAATTGTTCAATTAACAATAGAGGTACTGCAGGTTGTAGAAGGGATGAAAAAGATATCTGCTTGGTTGGAGAGTAAACATGGTGCTTGATATATGAATTGTATTGGCTATGGCAATACAAAGTCATTCAAAGCGGTTTCAGGACCTACTAACCATATCACCAAAATTGAATGTGTTGGTCATATCCATAAAAGGATGGGCACACAATTAAGAAAACTAAAACTAGAATACAAGGGCAAATAACTTTCTGATGGAAGACCTCTATCTGAAAAAATAAATAGGTTGACAAATGCTGGCATAAATACACTGAGTTGCTATTACAGTAATGCAATTAGAGAAAATTATAATTCTGTGAGTGATATGAGAGCAGCTGTATGGGCCATATGGTACCATAAAAGCTCATCAGATTCCAACCCGATGCACAATTTTTGTCTGAACGGAGGCAATTCTTGGTGTCCATATCAACAAGCTGTAAGTGAAGGAACTGTGAACAAATATAAGCACAAAAATTATTTACAACCTGCAGTGATGGAAGCAACCAAGCATGTATTTAAAAAGTTAGTTGCTACAGAGCTCATAACTAGATGTTTTGGAGCTAACACACAAAATGTTAATGAATCTCTGAATTCAAAAATTTGGAAAATTTGTCCCAAAACTGAATTTTGTGGCAAAATCGTAGTGAAAATTACCACAAACGATGCTGTGATAACTTTCAAACAAGGTACGAATGGTAGACTGAAAGTGATCCAAGAGTTAGGAACTAAACCTTAAAAGCTTTGTGAACTTGCATTGAACCAGGAAGATGTGAGCCAAATAGGTACTGTGGAGAAAAGAAAAACAACAATCCACAAACGAGGCAAGGAAATGACAGAAGCTCAAACTGGAAGAAACAGTCCAATAATCATCATTAGAAGGGATAACTTATGCATCAGGGGAGTTGTAACATATACTGCAGGAATCAAGGTAAGCAAGATACACATTATTTGCTTCATCGCTCATTTTTCACAAGTAATATCGAATGTTCTAGGAAATCACGTGAGTATTTGGACCAATAATCATTAGCCGGACGAGTTTCACCACTTGCAAATACGTGGCGTGCCGGATGTCGTGTGGAGAAGCGCCAAGCGAACGAAAAAGGAGTGGATTGCCGACTTCTAACCTAGTAACATGTAGTCAACTGTGTTCTTGCCAAATATCTCAAAATTTCGATCTAAATTTATAAATCCACTGAAAGTTTGTTTTCAAAAGACTAAATTTTATATTTCTGGAAATGTGGAAACTGTGAGCTGTACGTGAAGTGCCGTAGTTCGTCAAAAGTAACTGATCTACTGACGGACGCCTCTCAGATCTCATGGAACTCAGACGCGACGCCATTTTGATACCACTATGCTGTATACTGGTAAGGTAGAATTAAATTGACAATTTTGGAAACCAACTATTCGAACACCCAGATAAACCATCAATTGCCAACGGGTGAACAAATTTCAACTTGTTTAGAGACGTGATATTTCAAATTTTCACTGCAACGTCATAATACATAAATTTTGGACCTTGAATATTGGTACACTTATTGGACTAGCTGTATGCTGGGTTCGTTTCTAGAAGTACTTTACTTCCACTTTTTTTCTCTATTGTGACCAGTTTCACCAGCAATTAACAGAAATTGTCCAGTGGGTGTTGTATTGGTGAAATTAATTTTGACTAACTTTGTAAAATTTCCTGAGCACATGGATACCTCACTTGAGGAGTGGAGACCAATGTTGCCAAATTGTATTGCTCTATTACTGGCTTCCATGCAGTGTTGCCAATTTTATTTTCCAACTGGAGGCTACTGTTGTGGTTCTAAATAGACTATTCCAGGGATATGTGACTACTTAACCTTATGTCTAGTATTGGTTAACTGGACTTCTGTTCATTTAACTGTTTTCAAAGTAAAGCAGGTTGGTACTGATTGACTTAGAACAACTGTCGTCATTGAACTGCATTGGTTAGATTCAGGTGCGATGCAAGCTAAAACATTACCTTATTTTGGAAGTGATGTGATTTTCATGACTTCTGGTAAGGAATTTTCTACTGTTTTGTGGGATCCCTTATCGAAGTAACTATCAACGATATTCATATGTATGGTTTGCCTGATGATGGGTAAATTAGCTGAGGTGATGATTTCCTCAGGACATTGTTAAGAAGAACTTAGAACCATTACTGAATGTGATGAACATTTAAGTAAATGAAATGGACGATGAGCCTGACGAACACGGAGAACTAACTATCGGTGTGACATTCTCTAATTCTGGGCGGTGAGGGCTCATGAGTGTTTTTTTCCATTGTTTTGAGCGATGTGCGAATTCGAGTGACGAGCACCTTAACGATGGATTGTTACGGGTGGTTTTAATTAACTGGTCAACGTAAATGTAAAAGGGTAAAGCTGAATTTTAATTGATCAGCTGAGTTTGTATAGTAACTTTTGTCTTTTGGATATAAATCTCCATCTCATTTTCTTTTCTTTGTAGGCTATTGTATCAATATTTTCGATTCTCGTTAATCAAACGTGTTCCACAGTAATTTGGTTAATTACCTTACTTGTGCAAATTAACAGCTGTGGTAGTCGGTGTAAGTTGTCAGCTGTGTTTCGTGGTTACATTAACTTCATATATGAGAATCACATAAAACACCGTCTCTGTAAAATTGATTCAAGAATTGTACTCGACAGAGCATAAAGTTTGTGCAAATCTGTGAAAGTTGTCAGCTGTGTTTATTTTATTAACTTCATACATGAATGGTGTAAGTCACTTGGTATTTTTTAAACTGGTTTTCATATTAGTAACCTAAGATGTGTGTTGATTTGGGTGGTTAAATGTCATATGATTCTTAAAGTGGAGATCTCTAAAGTCCAAATTTAGAAATCAGTAATCTTGACATTGTGCATAGTGCTGGTGATTAATGTTAAGAACATTTAAAATCTTTTTTGACTTGGCTTTTGTAAGATTGCTACCCTTCACCTTAGAGTAGCTGAAGCTATTGATGTTGTTTAGTATATGTAAATTTGGTAATGTGTTTTCATGTCAGTAGGGAATATCAATAAACCATTTCATCGGTTTCTTAACCCTTTGCGGTCCAATTTATGTTCACACATCTGCTGCAGCAGGTCTTAATTAATTTGGCCTGGAACACTAGATTTTAATATATTTGTTTACATTTTATTTTACAGTGTTCTCTACATATCTGGAGTACAAGTAATATTAAATTATAACTATAGGGAGTCATCTTAACGTACTTGTGTCTTAATCACGGTATTTTTGTAAAGTATGGTACTTTTTAAAACAGTCCCCTGGGTGCAAACCCGGCTCTCTGCTACTGGTTTCACAGAAGTTTCTCTTCTGACCCTTTCACCTTATTACTAGATTCATTGCTTACATCCACTTTATTATCNCTCTTTACACAAGTTTTCACATCACTTTCATCACTAAAATCTCCATCTGAGTCACTATTCATTAGCAAAATTTGTATTTCAGCGTCACTCAAACCTCTACGTCCAGACATGGTTTGTTTACATGTAATCAACTGCTCAGCAGTTCAAGAAATTGGTCACAGAGGTTGGATGGCAAGAAGATAGCGCCTCTCGCGGCAGTCTTGAAAAACACCTGTCTTGGCATGTACGAAAAACTACGTGTCGGATAAACATGTGTCGGAATATTTCCGACATAGGACCGCAACTGGAAAATAATTTTGTCGGAAATTTTCCGACAAAGGACCGCAAAGGGTTAAATAAAGTTGGTTGTATGTAAATTCTCGTACCAATTTATTGATCTCCACCATTCCATGTTTTGGGGGATTACTGACTGTTCTTGCGACCTCAGATAAGAATTACTCGTAGCTTGGGTTTGTCGGTTGTTATTTAGCAGTGACTAATCCTGCCTTCAGACAACAAATTATTGCTTAAATTAATTAAGCCGGCACCCTCTTTATCCCGGTTTGATATGTGTTGTTATGTGTGATGAACTGTATTAGTGTAAATCCCTAACTCTTTGTAATGTCTCGGTCTCTTGAGATCTTGTTTTGGCATTAGTAGATAGTTCAGTGAACATTTGTTTTTATGTATGAAAGAAAGTTCATTGCAGATTTCAGCTGGTTTTCGTATGAGATTAAGAGAGCGCTTTCAGTTCGCTTTTGTGAGTTGTAAAGTGCACTATCACAACAGCTATTGAACAATTGGCAATACAACAAGTTAGCACAAATTCATCCTAAATCACACATTTTAGTTTCCTTTTTGTACAATTGTTTTACAAGGTAAAAGAAAATAGAAGAAAAAGAAAATAAGGAAATTGTTACATGACAACATAGAAAACAGAAGATAATATAACTAGAAACATAGAAGAGGATAAAGCTTATGCATAAAGTGGATACCAACATTACAGTAAGCCTAGGCTAACTGACCAAAGTGAAGTGCTCAGTGGCTTTAGATTAGTTTCATTGTCAAATCTTATGACATTTATGAGTAAATATCCATGACGAAATTGTAGAGAATATGTACAGTCTACTGTCAGTGAAAAAAGATGTGGTGTGTCTTCAGCAAGTGTTAGTGTTTTTAATAGTGGTGAGTTGGAAAGCTACATAGGACTTGAGCTGGGCTATTACACTCAAAAACTTTTTATTATGTTAGACTGAGAAAGGGTTAGACGTATGGAGAACAGCATAACACCAAAGAAAAAAGCATCCAGAAAGAAGAAAAAAGATGAAAAAGCTTAGTCTGGAAGTGATTATGTGTCAGGAGGCTTTTAGGATGACCATGTAGTGTAATTAGTTTTTTTTTTTTATGATTAGGTATAGCTTTCAGTATGTATGTGCTATTTTCTTGTTTTTCTCAAAAGTGAATTTTTGTTGACACCTGGTTATTTGGGACACTCTGGTGTGATCANAGTGTTTGTGAGAACCTGTCATTAAACAATCGTTTTCCATTATAGTGGAGGAGCTAGTGACAGACTGGGTGTCGGCCAAAAGTCAACTATGGCCTGGCAAGTGACCAACTGGGTGTCGGCCGAACGTCAACCATGGCCAAGCACTAATATTATTCTGGGGACGCAGTATTGTTGGGCGTCCGTTGTGCAGTCTTACGCCGTGACCACATGCGGTGGTATCGTCTTGTTACTGGTCGCTGTTGGGAGCAGCTGCAATCAGCGCATCTTAAGGTAGTGGTTATACAATTGGTAGCCCATATGGGCGAAGTGAATATCATCATCACGTTCAGTGAAATATTGCCACGTCTAAACCTACTTTTGAACTTTTATCTACGTCCACGATTTCTGTAATCGACCAGTAAAACCTCTAGGTGTTTTTTTTCCTGGACCGAATTGGTCTCAGTTGATTGTTTGTGTGGTGTAGCTCAGTGCTAATGTTAATAAAACCAGTGCAGGTGAAATTGNAGATTTTTTAAACCAAATTTCAATTTTATGTTTTCAGAATTTCAAAAGCGTACATTTCCGTAGAATGACCCATATATGTGTTTTTGAAAAATCGAACACTAGCTGTCAAGGTGCTAACAAATATGTACTTAACACGGGACTGCTTGCCTTAAGAAGAAATGAGGCAAGAAGGGGGATGGAAAAACAGGAAAGGCAGATGGGAATGTAAAGACACACGAGAAGAAATTAATTACAAAAGAGGGAATAATATAGTGTGGAAGAAATGGTGAAAGCAAGGTGCTAAAATCAATAGATATAAATAAATGGAGAGAAAGAAGAGACATAATGAAATATAGAAGAAAATGTAATAAAGAAATATGAGAGGTGAAAGATCAAATATAGTAGAACTGGAAACTAAGAAACATAGGTGTGGGGGACGAACAAAAATAAGTACATGAAAGAAAGGAGGGGGAAAAGGAACAAAAGAATGTAGATGAAATAAAGATGAAGGGGTGGCAGGAGTGCAAAAAAGGTTGAGAAATTGTATGAGAAGTCAGTGTAACTAGGAAAAATGGGAAGCTCAGAAAGGTTAAAAAAATGGATATTAAGATATATAAAAGAGGGAAGAGGAAATTATGTCTGATTTAGGAGCACAATCTTCATTTATTTCTCTCCTGGATTTAAATTCCTTGTTTATCCATCTGTTTAGAATTTGCTTTCAATACCCACCTTATATTTCAAAAACTGCTGGGGCAAAGAATTTGATAACACTAACACGTGTGAAGATAAAAGTAACCCATCAAACATACACAACACACCTTTCACCCTTGTTTCCTCAATTCCAAAAACAAATTTGCCCTTCTCTTGGTTTCTCAGCAAGTTGAAGTAGTCACGCATTCATGTCAGTCACGACACACCCTACAGCATGTGCCTCTCAATATCAGGCTTTTCACCCACACCATTTGTAACGGACCTTTTTTCCGTTACATGTGTTTTTTTCTAGAAGTAAGTTTTGGGTTTTTCCTCCTCCACAGGAAGTGTTTATAAGTGTGTATTTTCGTCTATTTTTTCTCTCTTTCAATTCTTTTACGTTCGAGAGTTTTGGTTACGTGGGTAGTCGTTTGTGTGGGTAATTGTAGGAATCGCGCGGTTCCGTTTGTCATTGTTACTATTACTGGTTTCGTCTATGGTAGTTAGGGCTTCGGTTTTTCGTGGTCGCTATCAGAGTTAACATGTCCCGTTGACCGTATGAGTTATTTCATTTATTATTATTATTCGGACTTACGTGTTCGTATTCGTGGTTTTGTTTATCAGTATGATTGATTTCTTGTGTCGTATTTCTTTACGCTTTGGGAATACGCGAATTTC
>KZ869544.1:26850-41991 GCA_003456935.1 Machilis hrabei | reverse complement strand
CCTTAGTGTGGAGTGCTTCACAGGCAGACTCGTAGGATAACCCTTTTTACCCAGGGCTAGGAGCCGGCCCCGGGGTTTGAACCTGGGACCTCCCGATCAGGAGGCGAGCACTCTAACCACTAGCCCAGCCTGTCGGTCCGAAAAGCTTATCTTTGGCTCCCTCGAGATGTATGCGAGTCATTTCTGTAGTAGCTGGAAACTAGGTATAATTAAAGATACTACATGAAAGATGTCTTCTTCGTACTGAATTATCACATGATAAAATAAAAATTATTCTCAATTAGTCATTACATCCAGGAAACTGTTATATTTTGTAAATATTATATAATCAATCACAAATGAAACTTGTTAGGCTGTACCAGATAGTAATTTGAAACTTACGATGCACATTAGCCTACATAAATAAAACACACTTCGTCAATTTCAAAGATATTTTAGTTAAGATCTTATTACTACAAGTTCACACACAAGCTCAGCTTATGTGAACAGCAAGTATATATTAACAATCTAAATCTAAATTAAAATCTGTAATAAATTTGCTAACATGGTGTTACATAACTATACGAGTTATATGCTATTCAAAAAACACTAGTTTTAGACGGTATGTATCAAACTACCTGCATGTTATGCAATAAATAGACTAATGATGTGACATACCATACTGTATTTGTACCAAAATATCTAAATTGTAAACTTTAGATTGTAACTGTAATCGTAATTGTAAAAAATAAATAAATAAAATATTTCCAAAGCTTTTTAGATGCCGTGAGAAGTGTTTCAAGTGGCTAAGTGGAATGGCAAGGCATAGCTGTTTAGTGCAAAAAGTCCATTCTCAACAGAAGACAGACTTGTGAGAAAACTAAACTATTTCGGGTAATATATTTCATGGTAGCTCCTGTACTAAAAGATATGTGGGAGGATTTCGGAATTAGGCTCCAACTGGTACTGAAATCCTGTGAGTGGCATCTCGAAGGCCAATATTTGTTAGCACTTTGTTTCTTTCTTTTTGTGATTTAGTTGTAGCAAATTGATTATTTAACAACAAATTAGAGGTGAGTACTACTTTTAGTGGTTGTTTAACTAAAGCCTGAAAGTTTGTGTAACTTTAATTTGACCACATTTGTAATTTGAGAAGATCTATTTCCTGTGATGTAATGCATTTCAACCATCTCTGAGGCTTTGTTACATTTTCAATCCTTCTTCTTTCCATAAAAAGTCGTGGAAATGTAGTGATGTCTTTAATTGTAGTACTTTACCGTGCTCATCAAAACTTGGCTGTTTGCTGCATTTTCTGATATAGAACACACATTTTAAAATTACTTATGAGGATTTAAACATGCAAGTGGTGTTCAATAAACCTGATGTACATTCATTACATACATATCCTATAATAGTCTGGATAATTAAACCAGTCAAAATGCTTTCAAAATTGAGCAAAAGCACTTTCAAATCCAACAAGCAACATACATGAGCCATAACAAGAGCACAATACCACACTCTTGTTTGAGCGACCTTGCTGGGTTTAATGTACGCGTTTGACGTCACTCCGAACAGGATGCGTTCGGAGTGACTTCGGGTGCATTTTTTAAAACTTTTTTTAGCGATGAAATGAGATTTCAGGGCAGTTTGTGACAAACCTAGAACAAACACTGCGGATATGGGGGGCAAGATGGTGTTTGTAGTAACGGAGCACGACTTTTGGTAGTTGGAGTGATGATTGCAGTGTTCAAGTAATAACAACAAAAGTGAAGTGTGTAGTGTGAATGATTGAATAATGGACTAAGTTTTAGGCAAAAATAATGGGTGGACAAGCGGATTGTACTTGCATGTCCAGTGGTTACGTGAAAAGCTAGTGGAATACAGTAGTAACTTCAAGTCGGTTTGGGTGAAAAATTTTCAAAATCCAAATGGGGGACATCAAAGGAGTAGAAGAATAGTGCGTTGCTTAAACCAATCAATCAGAACAACAAACCCATCACAAAGATGAGAACAAATATATTAAAGAGGTTTGTAACCAATGATACAGATTACACCTTCCAGGAGCGAAGTAAAAATTGACCAGGAAGTGCACAAGGGAATTCAAGTAGGAAAGGAATGACACGGTGAGTCAGAACAGATTGGTAACGAGTATCAAATGGGAAGTTTGAAGAGTAAATAATAGGATAACTATGTATTTGTGGGATTTGATTTGATTTATTTACGTCCTCTAGATCATTACATGGCACAATAAGTACACAGTCAATAATAATATTAAGTAGTTAAAAATAAAATGCAGTAATACAATAAAAGTAAATATCATTCCACTTAACCAATTAAGAAACTGGATTGGCTTTATGGGCAGCAGGATTCCATTACTATAAGTTGAATCATATTAGATCCAGAAAAACAGGTTTATCGATGCCTTTAATTTGTGTAGAGAGACCGACGTGGAATATTTACTGGCATATGGATATACGACAGAGTGTATAGAGTGGAAATATCCGATCGACAGGCATACACAAACTACCGAAACAGGGACCATTAAAGTGCATACCACTTAAGTGAAGAGGATACAAGATTAATACAAACTGTAACATGCACTAATATCGGCAGCACCAGCGTTAAGAGAAGGAACATGAAGGAAACATTGGAAACAAAGAACAGAATAGGATTCTAAAGGAGATCTGCATCCAGTAAGCGACAAAGAAAGAAAGAAAAACAAACACTGCTATTTGTTTGTCAACCCCTAGCAGGCATTACCTGTTTTAGAAATATAAAATTATATAAAGTCCAGTGAAATTATAAATTCCACACTTTATCGTACCTCCGATAAGGACGACTGGACGCGAGTTTTACCGTTCTTAAGAAAAATAAATATTACATAAATACTTGATAACTACTGCTGAAGTTTGCCGTGTAAAATATTTTTAACAATTGTGGACTAAATTGTTGTTAACGTACTTTAGAAAGTCACGTAACATTACCTTGCCTTCGCTTTCAAGAAATGTCGAGGAAGATGTTTATTTAAAAAATATATGAACACATTGAGATATAAGGTAATGGTGAAACCACCATTGTAAAAATTAGAACTCGCATTTGTTATTACGTTACGGCTACAGACTTTTTCCATTCTGCTGCTCGAAAATATAACGGTTCGAACATGGAAGTAGTCCGTGCATTATTCTTGTCCTAAACCCCTTACATCAAACACTGTAAATATGTATACTATAAAACCTCGTGACACACACAAAATATCATGTTAGAAAACTTCTGTAATGCAGGGGCGTTTTAGCCTGGCTCTTTACAAAAATTGTAAACAAGAAAATAAGAATGAGACCATACTGTGTGTTGGAAGGTAAGTGAACTTTGTTTGGTAAAGGATGTCTCTAAAAATAGCATTCATAACTGGAAGCCAAGTGATAGTATAAGGTGCCTCACATTTATTATGTAAAGAGACAGAAAGTCTACTTGGAACAGGTATATCTCTACTCTTGAAATGACTGCTGAGAATTGGTCTGAAATTCATCTGTCAACTTTGGGATTTGGCACACGATCCACAGTTGTGTTACCCTGAATGGATCATGAAATTATTGGTTCGAATCCCAGAGCCAACATAAATTTCGGACCAATTCCGCTGGTTAACAGTGGTTTGGTTAAAATAATAATAACATAATCCCCTTTATATTTGGGGGATTTATAAATATTAGTGGTCTTATCTTAAGTATTTTTGGCCTTAATTGGACATTCATTATAAGTACTTTTTTCGCTTTTATTTCTATTCACATAGTGATAGGGGACTTAGAAACATCTAGGGTATTTGTTGTACGTAATTATTTGGTTCCGGCTAGTGCCGTGACACGGTCCAAGAGTTACCAGTGTATTCCAATACGATACGATAGTTTGCACTCTCAGAAGTATTGCGGTGTGCCGGTATACCGAACCTCGAGAAGGTGTATGTTGTTTGTAATTGAACGGTCAACGGTGTGATACATTTAGAGCCAATACATTGGATATATTGCATCTAAAGAAGTAAGGCGTTGGCTTAGCAAAATAAAGGTCAATAGGTTCGATCCCCAAACGTTAGAGGAGGTAAATTTGTTTAAAAGTGTATCCACCGACTTGTAACAAAATGGTGGCCAATTTCTTTAAATATTTTAATTGGACATATCTTCTGCTAATTAATTTCAAAGAAAATGGTAATATTGATAAAGAGCTTAATGTTTTACATTATTATCACCATAATTTCATCATCCTCCATCTTGAAACAAAATGGCAGCTTTTTTGATAAAACAGTAATATCTTACACAAATAATAATAAATTTCAATAAAATTGGGAATAGTGATAAAGAGTTTGTTTAACATTATCCCCTATGCAATTTCACCATCTTGAAATAAAATGGCAGCTGTTTTGATAAACAGCTAAATCTCACACAAATAGTAATCGATTTCAATAAAATTAATGAGTTTGATCAACAGTTTAATGTTGTATATTATCTCCTAAATTATTTAACTCCGCCATCTTGAAACAAAATAGCGGCTATTTGGAAAAAACAGTTATATCGTACACAAATAATTATCGATTTCGATGAAATTAAATACACTGATAAAGAGTTTAATGTTTTACATTATTCTCTATGTAATTTCACCATCCACCATCTTGAAACAAAATGGCGACTATTTAGATAAAACAGTATATCTAACACAAATTATAACCAAATTGAGTAAAATTCAGTAGAACCTATATTAATAAAGTGTGTAATGTTATATATTATGCCCTACGTAATTTCACCATCCGCCATCTTGAAACAAAATGGCAACTAATTTGATAAACAAGTTATACTTACACAAATAACTACTGATTTCAATAAAATTGAAAATATTGATAAAGATTTTAATCTTTCACATTATCATATAAAATCAGAAAAAAGGACAATATTTCCTTACCTGCGTCCGTTGATTGTTGCTATCTCGATATTTCGGCCGGAAACTCCTCCAGCCTTCCTCAGGAGTTCATCAGTTTCTTCTTGGTTTTTTGCCGACATGAAAACACACGTTATATAAGTCAAGAAGAAACTGATGAACTCCTGAGGAAGGCTGGAGGAGTTTCCGGCCGAAATATCGAGATAGCAAAAATGCAACTGATGCAGGTAAGGAAATATTGTCCTTTTTTCTGATTTTATACAATATGGCCTGGTCCAATTTCTGGAATAATTTATAATTTCTCATTATCTTCTATGTTTGTTCATCATCCTCATCTTGAAACAAAAGGTGACTATTTTGATAAAACGGTATATCTAACACAAATTATAACCGAATTTAGTCAAATTCAGTACATTGATAAAGTGTGTTATGTTATACATTATGTCCTGTGTAATTTCACCATCCACTATCTTGAATCAAAATGGCGACTAATTTGATGCAAACAGCTATAACTTACACAATCATTATATCAAATTGAAAACATTGATAAATATTTTAATTTGTTACATTATCCTCTACATAATTTCATCATCCTCCATCTTGAAACAAAATGGTGGCTATTTTTGATAAAACAGTTATATCTTACACAAACGATAACCAATTTCAATAAAATTGAAAATATTTTATTTTTTACATTATCCTCTATGTAATTTCATATCCTTCATCTTGAAATAAAATAGCGGTTATTTTTGATAAAACAGTTATATATTACACAAACAATAACAGATTTAATTGAAAACATTTTTAAATATTTCAATTTTTACAATTATCCTCTCCATAATTTCATCATCCTTCATTTTGAAACAAAATAGTGGCTATTTTTTTTTATAAAACAGTTATATCTTACACAAATAGTAGGGCCTAATTGATTTCAATAAAATTAGTTAGTTTGATAAAGAGTTTAATGTTTTATATTATTCCCTAAATAATTTCACTTTTTGCCATCTTGAAACAAAATGGAGGCTATTTTGATAAACCAGTTATATCTTACACAAATAATAACCGATTTTAATGAAATTGAGAATATTGATAAAGGGTTTAATGTTTAAAATTATCCTCTGCGTAATTTCACCATCCCCCATCTTGAAAAAAATGGCGTCTATTTCGATAAAACAGTATATTTTACACAAATATATAACAGTATATTAAGTGTGTAATGTTAAACATTATGCCCTACATTACTTCACCATCTGCCATCTTGAAACATAATGGAGTTTAATTTGATGAAAACCTCTATATCTTATGCAAATAACTACCGATTTCAATAAAATTGAAAATATTGATAAAGATTTTAATATTTCACGTAATCCTCTACGTAAGTTCATCCTTTATCTTGAAACAAAATGGCGGGTATATTTGATTAAACAGTTATGTCTTACACTTACAATAACTGATTTCAAAATTTAGAATATTGATAAAGAGTTTAATGTTTGACAAATTATACAGTTTGGCACATTATACAGTATGTAATTTCACCATCCACCATCTTGAAACCAAATGGCAAAAATTCATGCTATTAACCTAATATTTTATTTCATATTTGTTATCAAACTCAATAAATTAAATCATAATCGATGTATGACATATAGGGACTCAATTTCTCATATTCCAAAGTATGCTTTTCAGTAATAATAAAACCACCATAAGTGTATGTATTTAATATATACACATGTGTATTACAGTTAATCACAAATTCACAAAATTTTCAGCTGATACCTTAAATTCTCCTAATAAGCATATAAATAAAACAAAATTAATGTTTAAATACACAACTGTTTTGTTTTAGTTATATGCTTATTAGGAGAGGTTAAGGTATCAGCTGAAAGTATTGTGAATTTGTGATTAACTGTAATACACATGACGTTTACAGACTACAGATAAATCCAAGTACTCTACATAAAATATGATCATGCATTCAGGAGCTATATTGAAGCAGAATAAAGGTGTCAGGTATAGCACATACAGTGATTTTAGTAAAACCAAAAAGCTTACTTTGGAATATGAGAAATTGAGTATATGTCATACATCGATTATCATTTAATTCATCGAGTTTGATAACAACTAAGAAATAAAATATTGGGTTAATAGCATGAATTTTGGCATTTTGTTTCAAGATGGTGGATGGTGAAATTACATAGTGTATAATGTGTCAAACATTAAACTCTTCATCGATATTCTAAATTTTATTGAATTTGGTAATTGTTAGTGTAAGACTTTTATAAAAAATTGCCACCATTTTGTTTCAAAATTATGGATGATGAAATTACGTAGGGGATAGTATAAAAAAATGTAATGTTTATCAATGTTTTTAATTTTATTGAAATAGGTTATTATTTTATCAAAAATAGCTGCCATTTTGTTTCAAGATGAAGGATAATGAACAAATGTAGTGGATAATGTGAAAATTTAAACTTTATCAATATTTTCAATTTTAATGAAATCAGTAGGGCCTAGTTATTTGCGTAAGATATAGCTGTTTTCATCAAATTAGTCGCCATTTTATTTCAAGATGGTGGATGGTGAAATTACGAAGGGCATAACGTATAACATTATACGCTTTATCAATATACTGAATTCGGTTGTAATTAGTGTTAAATATAGCGTTTTATCAAAATATTGTTTCAAGATGAAGGATGATGAACAAACATAGAGGATAATGTGAAACATTAAAATCTTTATCAATATTTTTAATTATATTGAAATCAGTGGTTATTTGCGTAAGATGTAGCTGTTTTCATCAAATTAGTCGTAATTTTGATTCAAGATGGCGGCTCACGATTGTGCTTTGGTGAGGCACGACACCGTTGCCCGATTTGGCAAGTAATGTATAATGTCTATAACCAATGAACCTGTATTTTTTTCTACATTACAAGCATACCTGAAGTTGTCACGGTTACACGAATACTTGTACTTAATACTGTGCAGTTTCAGAAAATTTGATGTGACAACCTCGTT
Source organism: Machilis hrabei (assembly GCA_003456935.1). Lineage (NCBI taxonomy): Eukaryota > Metazoa > Arthropoda > Insecta > Archaeognatha > Machilidae > Machilis > Machilis hrabei. The sequence continues at coordinate 34,077 of KZ869544.1, read as the reverse complement.
GGGCTTCACCAAAGCACGAGCACGATCCGCCGCTGGATGGCGGATGGTCAAATTACGGAGGGCATAATGTATAACATCACACACTTTATCCATTTACTGAATTTGACTAAATTTAGTTATATTTTTTATTAGATATAAGGTAAAGTGCCCCAAAATCGTCCCCCTTAACAAAATCCAATATTTCTCAAATCGGGTCACAGTTAAATATATGGGAAAATGCTCTCGAAGTTACTCGACTAGTTGTTAACAAACCCTGATATGAGAATTGAACCGGATGAAGCATACATGTTGCTGAATAAACAAAAAATAAAGTATTCCATGTTTTGATAGAAGAAGGGTCTTCTCTCTCTCTCTCTCTCTCCCCCCCTTTTCCATTCTACTGTTGATTCATATTTTGAGGTTGAAAAATTAATGAAAAAGCAATGAATACTGCCAGTACAAAAATGTATTGAAATATACAGCATTTTGGAAGAAAAAAAAACAGTATGAAAAGTAATGAAATTACCCATCCAAACAGAGATCGTATATGAAAGCGCGCGAACTATCGTATCTTACCGTACCTACCGAATCACACCACTAATTGTGGCGAGTTTGAAAGGTGTGAAGTCCGGCAGATGGCGATTTGGAATCCGTCTGTGTGCGATATTTGTTTTGCCGTAATTTAACATGTATAATACTCTGTATTGTCTTAATATTGTATTTGCAACTTATTTTGCAGTATTTGTCTTTTGTAATATAATTTGTTAGCAATTCGAACGTACACTATTTACTGGATGCACGGAACCAGCTGTTTAGTAGGCCGGACGGTAGCATTAATAGTCGGCGGGCGAGACAGTGATCCGACACGACAGCTAATCACAGAGCAGTGTTTGGAGGTGTGTCAGAATCCAATGGCAGAAGGCATTAGTGATTTATTTTCGGCTCCTTAAATGAACCGTGAAAAATCACTGATTTTTCACAGTTGTAAATTTTACCTAGGTTTGATTTTAAGAGGACCTCAATGTCAACAAAGGATTGGTTTTGCTAAATCACTTAAAATGCCTGTTTACCTATTTTAGGACATTTACTATTATCTTTTAAACTATTTAGTTTTGACGAAAGAGTGAGTAAACTGAATAAATTTAAGCTTTCAACATGACTGATTTACCATCTTTATACTGATGTCAAATAGAAACTTCCTCTGGTTGTTTTTTTAGGCAATGTTTAGTTGTTTACCCTCACTGAAATCACGTGATTTGTGTGTTCTCGCCAATCACCGTGCTTCTGGCGGAGCAAGATGATTCGAGGAGAAAGTGAACAGTTGGAGTTAGCAGAAGAGTGAGTGAGTGAACAGGCTGGAATAGTGATTTTTCACAGTCCAGAGAACAGGTTCCGAGCGATAGCAACCGAAAGGGCCCGAAGTGAAAGTAGCTGGAACAGCGGACCTGTTACTTTCAAAATAAAATCACATTCTGTGNTTGTGAAAAACGCATACCTGTGAAATATCACATCGACATGATTTTCGACCCATCACTAGAAGGCAGTCCGGGCCGCCGTGCAGTCGTCGTAGGCCTGTAATAGCGAGATACGAGCAAGTTGAACGGCAAACGGTTGCTCCAAAAATGGAACATTAGTAGTTCCAAGGTAGAAATTAATGGATTTCCAGTAGTAATTTGTTACAGCGGCATCCATGACTTCATTTATTCCGGTTTCTGCAGAAGAGTTATTTGCCGGTAATTTGTATTTGAACGTCCAAGTCGACCCATAGCCTTGGCCTAACCTCAAATATTCGCTGCAGCAACTTTACGGAAGCTTTCGCCAGACGATGAGTAATAAAATACATTTTAATCGCCAGTATTTCTTGTGAACGTATTTTGGGTCATCAGGAAACAATTTATTTCAAATGTACTTAGTTCTTTGAAATTCTAATGTTTTACCTGGCATTCAAAATGCTCCTTCTTTATCGGCAATATCTGTGCGTTGTGCACGAACTTTTATTCAATGATAATTGTAGAAAAGGAATCTAAGTAATTAACTTGCAACAGCTAGCTGAAACTCAATTTCAAAGAACCGTAAGTGGGTCCAATAAACTATTTATTCTTCAAGTGTGATTTTGTAGGACAAATTATCTTTAGTGTGTAGGAGATGAGAGTTAATGTATGCAAATATAATACATTTTGTTTTCATCTTGAATCATGTGTCTGTTGATTTCTGCCACCTGTCATTGTTCGTTTCCCCAGTGTTCCCACTTACCACGTTAATTACTAAAGTGTTGTATTTTATTCTTGTATGTAATTTGAATGATTAAAGTAAGCTGTTTAGGGGTCACACAGCTCCACATGTAACATACTGTCGCTACAAGCTGATTCTTATGTTTCTTGGCGTTCTGATTCTGGATAAGAAGTCAGAATTTCTCACCACTTCTTTGTAACAGAATGTTGGTCTCATCATAAGGATATTTTTAACACGATTAATAAATTAGAATTTATAAGGGTTTATAAACCATTTTCACATGGTCAGTCACATATGTAAACTATTACAATAGCCAATTAGTCATTACATCCACATATAATGTTACAACCTGTTAACTCATATGAGATATTTGCTTTGAGGTTGAAGGGATAGAATCTCTTAGAACAAGGTACAAAAGTATCAGAATATCTCTTCTCCAAGACGGTGCAAAGATGCGGACTTGTTGCTCGTGACTCTGACACAATCCTGAACAGTTCATAGATTGTTTAAAAATAAGTTTAAAAGCAGTCGTCGTTCTCTATGGAAACGAATATTCATCAGTGCATCTTTTTAATGCAGAACACATGAAAAAATCACTTGGAAATATGAAACTTTTGCTTATGAGAAACCCCCTTGACATGTACTTGGGTTGCAACATGGATATACAAAATACTGTTGGTTCTTAAGGAAGTGGTATAGTAGGGACAGAAAAAACACTACATCAAAAAGAACTGGCCTAAAAGGGAGGTAAGAAAAATGTAGTTTCAGAGGTTTAATGAAGAACTTTGTAAAGGTGAGGACTCTCTTTTCTTAACATTCCCCAGAATAAGTGAAGCCAAATTGAAAGAAGGCATCCCACACATAAGGGACTTTGGGAACTGCTATGTGATACTGCATCTGATGGCACTTTGAATCAGCTTCATGGAAGTCCTACAAAGAGTGGTGACAAACTTCCCAGGTAAGCAAAAAGAAGAAAATACAGATAACTTGTTAGTGAGCTCCTGGAAAACTACAAAGCAATTTATTTTCTAGAGACTTGTTGCAGCCGTAAGTGACGAACGTGGAGAATGCTTCCGCCAGGATATAGTATCTACCATCGAAACATGTTACAAACGAAAATAGAACTCCAAAATACTAACTAACTACTGCTGGACTCTAGAAAGGGATGTACTACGAGCAAAGTACAAAAGAAAATTGGGTAAAAGTACATTTTAAGGTTGTTATCACTAATTGTAGCAAATTATATGTGTCAAATAAAGGCACTTTTTGTATTAAAAAAATAATCAAGTACTTGAAAAATTAGAAAATAGAAACATTTGAAATCAGCACAAAAAGTGTAAAAAAAAAATTAAAAAAAAAAACACCATTTGTCAACGATTTGAGAAAATAAAAATCGAGTTTGTTCTCGGCAGTGATTTCAAGATGAGAATAGAGATATTTGTCGAACCCCAGACAATGTCCAACTCAGTGAAATAGAAATTACTAGAATTGAGATTTGATTCTAAAATTTGAAAACCCAAGTACTAAATATTATAATTTCTTGTAATAAACATAGCCACTTGATAAAGAATGAAGATGCAATTGCTGTTACCTGGTAAATAAGAGCATACTGTTCACGTGTTTGAACTGCCCCTGCACGGTCTCTTCTGATCCTCGCTACAGCTCGAGGAACGTCGACGATCCTCCTGTCTTCGAATTCCCTCATGCAGAGATCGCTTGCTATTACAGCGCCTGTTCGTCCTGTCCCTGGGCTGAAACATTCAGACAAAAACGCAAAATATGTAACGTAGCCGAACGCGTGTCGATTTATCTCGCGTTCACGAGTGTCAAACAATAAACTGGGGTGCAACAGAATATTCATTTATGAAAATACTTTATGAGGTGTAGCTGTTAGTTAAATTTAAGCTGACAAAGTGAAGTATCAGAAAATTCAAAAGATACTCTGCATTCACCACTTTCAACTTCTGTCTTCGAACCAAAGTCATTAACAATTAAAAAATGTTCCACTCACAATAATTTTGTCATGGATTAGTACTTAATTTGTAAACAATATGCATTCTTTAACTATCAGATTTAAATGTGTTGCAGGATACTTACAAGCACCACATATCATTTGGCAGATTCAGCATCAAGTTCAGAGTAATTAAACCATTTCACAGTTAAATATCTTTAATAATTTATTCATATGAACATTCAATGATTTTTATCAGCTGGTATGATGTGTATGCACAACGGCATTTTTTTGCTACATCGAATGGTAAGAGTGTTAGTGATGGTACTGTTGACAGTAAAGAACTTTTAAGAGGCCACTGAGACAACTTTCTGATTTTGCTAAAATAAACATTCCTGGTTTCCTCTTTGAATTCTGCACAACTGATGAGTACACCAAGTGTTCCCTACTTGAAAAGGGACTCATGTTTTCTTGCATGTATTACGTTTGTTTAGTCGATATCAAGTGTTATTCTTATTGATTACAAATTTGAAACACTTTTTTTTTTTTGTAACATTTAATATTTTCATAAAGTAAAGAGCATAATGCTGTCTTGCATAAAAACGAGTGCAATGAAATGAAGGATGAGACAGTGGAGCAACCCAGCCCAGCCAGTCAGCTAATGCTTTCTTCTTTAGCAGAGCCTCAAATTTATGTCACTGTGCATGACTGCCAAACGGTGATCACTATGAGCAGCCCGTGCCAAGGGACGTCGGCATACTCCCTTAGCTTTCGGGGAGAGGATATTTCCATTGAACGAGCATGTTAGTCATTATTTGTTGTTGTTTCTTGTGTATACAGGATGATTCGAAAGGTTACCACAAAATTTTAACGGCTAATAGGTGAGCCCATTCCGAGTCGAAATAATATAGGAACACGGGGTCTGCGCGGTACCGTTTACGAGTTTAAAGCAGTTTAGTGTAACCGATGAGGCGCGAGCACAGGACAAATTAAGTCTTCCGTGGAAGAGAGCTCTCGCCTCGTTGGCTAACTAAACGGTTTTAAACTCGGAAACGGTACCCCGCAGACCCCGTGTTCCTATATTATTTCGACTCGGAATCGGCTCACCTATTAGCCGTTACAATTTTGTGGTAACCTTTTGAATCACCCTGTATTAAGTGCTCATTGAAAGGCTAAAATGTCTGACGTGGAAAGCATGGTGGATGAGCACTTTATTTGCAAAACTCCAAGCAAGAACATGCTACTTAAAAAGCAAAAGACCTACTCTAAACAGACCTGTAAAGGCAATACTCGTCCTTGGCAATCATCGTGGTACAGTACCAACATGAATCGAATGCATTAACAAAAATGTTATGTTAACTTTGTGTGCAATTGGAAGAGTGAAACACACTATGAATGCATTAATGGCATATTTGACTTCAGCAATTTTATTCAAAAAGCAATTCAGTCTGCATCTTCAACAGCATGTATGAAGTATTTTGTTTTGCTGTGGAAAACTCATAGGCATGTTTCATCAGATGCAACAAGTCACAAACAACAGAGAGATTCTTAGAATAGTGATTTAACCGATTTGGGTAGCGAACAAAATAATTATTTTCCTAGTTTAAACAATTTTACAGTGTAGCACTTCATTATCACATATTTTATATTGTGTAGTTTACAGTTTCACTTTTTCATAAACCTCTGTCTCTCAAATGTCAGGCCAAATGACCTTTCATTTCGTTCAATTATTTAACTATTTTGTACTGGAATCCGTACAGGATTACAAAAAAAAAAATATGAAGTTTTGACTTTGAACAGACCTAATATTTCAGCATCCCCTATTACAAGACTGACAATATGACACTGATTGTTGCCACAGTTCCATCTACATCTACATCTTACCCTGCAGGGGGTGCAATGCACAAACTCATAAACGATTCTATTCACGAATTGTCAGAGGAAAACTATTACGGGGACTCGGAAACTACATTGTATCATCCCAGTGATGAAAAAAACTCAGTTTTGTAACTATTGACACAAATAGAATCTGCTGCCAGAATCTTGTTGGGAATATGCTGTTATTATTGCAAAGGATAATGCAAGTACAAAGTCAGGTTTCTTCAACCTAATTTCTGCAGATGCTCTCTTGAAAAAGGTACAGCCACTAAAACCAATACACACTCACCATTATTAAGATTGAAGTTTGAAAGCTAAATTCACAAGTTAAAAATGTTTAAGCAAAACGTGTTGCATTTAAGTTTTTGAACTAGCACTGCATACCTCAAGATTTTAGGGCAAGTGAACCAAGAACTTTATTATTGTTAATAACAATAAATTTCAACATCGACTCTCACGAATGTGAATACTTTTTTCAGTGTAAACTTCAACCTTCTTCTACAACAAATACTTTCAGCTACATTGCTTTTTGACTATTAATCGAATCATGGTCTCTGGATTCGAGCACGTGACCCTGAGATATAAATCACTAATTGGGATTAATACATTTAACATTCAAAACCCTTTAGTGCTAAAGTCGACCTCGATTTACAAAAAAATATTTCAGAGTTAACGCTATTTCAGATAAATTGCACAATGCTTAAGACAAGTTTATTTTATAGGACACAAAACTGTAATTTTCCAGGACAAAAAGCAACATTTTCCAGGATTCCAATCATTAATGTTCATTCTGCATTTATAAAAAAAACTGAGTTTGATAACAATTATGGAGCAAATTGCTTAATTTTCTAAGTACAATGTGCAATAGTGACAACAAAACATTTTGGTATAATATTCATCGTTATTACAATTCGTCAATCTGACAAGATATATCAATACACCAATACAATAATATTTAAATCATGTGTACAATTACTAATGTAATCCAATGAGGTACCGAAGTTGTAACACCACTTTTCAATTGATATACCAACACAATGTTTAAATCAGGTGGTTATTATATCTATTTTGTATGCATAATTACCAATTATGTAGGCTATATAGGCCTACAGTATACCGGGTGTTTATATATGAATATCGGGGTTTTAACTCTTTATAATATTTATTACATTAAACTTACAGTTATA
>KZ869543.1:33236-45761 GCA_003456935.1 Machilis hrabei | reverse complement strand
TGTCAACTGGACAATCTGCTTTGGTAACCTTACTGAATTCCGGATTCTGGACGTTGTTACCAGCCACATCTGGGAGTTGAATGTCCAAGTTTCCAGTACATGCTTCCTTGGTTTCCACTGACGGGGTCGTTTCCTTTGGCTTATCCCCCATGGATTCTACCTTCGGATTGTATGGTTCAGTGATACCAATTACATCACCAAATCTAAGTAGTGGTCTCGTCACTACATCGACTTCAGCATCATTTCTCTCCTCAGTTGCTTGGGCTGGTTCAATCGCCTCTTCGGTATCTGCGGCACTCCGTAGTACGGCGTCTGGCTTGTCTCTCACGTCGATAGGCGATGACTGTGCTTGATGCTCCTTTAATTCCTCATGGTTTCCCAGTTCTTGGACTTCTCTCTCAATTTCGTCCTCCGGGGTAAGGCCGTTAACGAGTCCCACACCTGTGATGGGATCTCATATTGTTCCGTTTCATTTCCGCTTCCCATAACCGTGGCTGTCGTGGATGGAACACTAAACAATAGGTGCATTAGCATATTTGCTCTAGCCTCATCGTCATCTTGTTCCTCTTCCCAAGTAGTGGGTAGGGACCGCTGTTGAAGTAGTCTTCCTTGATACTTGTTCTGTAACTGCCCTAGTCTCGCCAAAGCTCGTTCTGTCGAAGGTTCTCTGACACCTCCTTCCTCCTCGTCTGAGGACTCTCCTAGGTGGTCTCCTATCCACCTGTCTAGTAGTCGTTTGGCCTGTTGGCGTGCTTTACCTACAGACACTTCAGCCTCGCTTTCCGACGTCTCTGTCTCGGCGGGGTTCATTCTCTCTAAGAAGCTCGTGGTTGGTTTCCTTCGTGTGAAACTTCCCGACAACCTCTGTAGCTTTTCCAGTTGCTCCGTCATGTTTGCGGCTTTCTCTTGTAATTCTGGACATTCTTCAAACTGCTCCTCGTTTTAACTAGTTTCTGGAGCGGGTGTGTCGTACGCAAGATCCTCCGCTCCGTTCCGTATGAGGTCAAACAGTAACGAAAATTCATCTTTCAACTTTAGCACTCGACTTCTCACGTCGTTCTCTCGAGCTTGCCGTTCTCCCGACGACTCGTCATTCTCACTGTTTTCAGCACTCTCTGACTCCTCAGAAGATTCTGTCTTTTCTCTGTCCCTGTTCCTTAGAGCTGGTGCTCGGGTGCGTCATCTCATTACTCATGCACAACTGAGAATGTACAAACCCGACTCTCAGTTTGCTCGCTATAGGACTAAATAGTACGCGTTTTTCCGTATTATTGCCCAGAAGGTACGAAACAACAAAATACTTTAATTTTTGGTATTAAAAGCACCAAAAATTCAAGCACTTAATTAAAAATAAAGAAACTAAAACTCAAAAGAGTCACTACTCTTTACATTGTTGTGGAAATTGAATAGTCGTTCTCGAGTAAACGTAGCTTCGTCTGTCCAAAGTATGCGTCTCACAAAGTTTGCATGAGCTTCGTGTTGCTCAAGTACCCAATCACAGAATTGAACTCTTTGGTGATTATCATCTGGCATAAGCAGCTGAACTCGAGAAAAATTAAATGGATGAAGGCCGTCTTCACGAACGATTCTATGAACGACTGACTATGGTAAACCAAACTGTCGCGCCAAGCTACGTGTGCTACGCTCAGGATCTTGCCTCAACGCATTCAACACTGCCTTTTGAATATTTGGTGTCCGACGAGTACGTGGATGACCCCAGTCTGCGGATGGTGTCGGTGCAACGTTTCCAGTATCTCGCATCCTTTGGTCAAGCCTAGTAAAAACATTGGCGTCTGGATGTCGTCGATTTGGGTAGCGATCTGCATATGCTAAGACTGCTGCGTTTGCGACGCCATAACATGCACCCAGAACGAGGTGCATATCGCAGTATTCATGCAACATATAGCTCAATTCAAAAGAAAGTGAAGGATGTATTTGCGGAATCATTCATACTTGTCCGGGTTTATAAGCAGTGAAACGTTGTCAGTTTAAGCACGTGACGTATTCTTATCGTTAATGTACTGTTTGCATACAAAAATCATTCAAGTTTAACTTGTGCAAAATATGTTCAATAGATAAAAATAGACACACGGTAGACACTGGACTGAAATAATGGCCAGTGATGTACATTTGTCACAACAAAAATTGACCACTGAAATATTTTCTAAGTCCCTCGTCGCCGTGAGGTAAGGTGGTGAGCCTTGCACAGGGTGTTGGAAAAAAAAGACGCTAAATACAACCTAGACCGTATTTACAGAGTTTCAAAGCAGATGGATTGGCGCAGTGGAAAAGGTAGTGGCTTTACAACTCCAACGTTCAGCGTTCGCGCCTCGTTATTGTCATGTAGGATTTCAACAATGTAGTTTTGTAGTAAGAGAAATCAAACTAAGATTATTAGTTTTACATACATTAAAAAAGGTGAAAAACTAGTAATTAATGTAAAAAAATGAATCAACTCTGTTTAAAACATTTCTGAAAAACATGTGTTTTTTTCCTTTATTTCATTAACTTTCCGTCTTCCACAAAATAATAAGTTCGTCTCTATTCACTACATAATTTGTTGAATTATGAAATATACTGCAGAGACCTACTAAAAGACAAAAATTGACGTTTAGGTATACGTACTGAGATAATGTTTATGAAATCTTATCTTCAGACATTATAAAATTCCCCCTTCTGTGTTATATTAGTACAAAGGGTTAACCAACGAGCACTCCAGTTTAAGGTAAAATCATAGGCGTCTTCTGGGAGCCTAGTTAAAGTAGGGATGCCATCGATAAGTTTTGGTTTCAAAGCAATGTACCACCACCTACTTGTCGAGTGTGCTGCAACATGAAATCATCCCTAAATCTCGCTGCCATGGGAATTGAGTTTCCATTAGACCTAATAGGTCAAAAACGTGTGATCATAAATCCACAAATTCATATTATATGTGTGTTCAGCACATATTTCACTACTCAACGAATAGTGTTTGCAGTCTGGTTGGAGAAGTTGGAAAAGTGATGTAAAAATAATTCCTACTGATTATACAGTTTGGAGCATTTAACTAAAGGATTATACTAACACACACACATACACATATATATATTTTTTTCCTAAACCACTATTTTAGGATGTGGGATGGCCAATTAGCAAACATAACTTAATAAATGAGTACGTATGATAAACTAACATAAACTCAGTGACGCAAAATTGCCGTGTGCAATTTTCGTTTACCTAACTTTATTATTATTATTATTTGTAAATTTGATGGAACTGAAATACAACTATAAAAACCTGAAACACTATATCTACACTTTCCTAACATTTAGATATATATTTATNTATTTACTTTGTTTTTAAAACGTAATTTANTTNGTACTTTTTTTTNTTGCTAAAATGGTTAAAAAATGCCCCACCATTACAGGTAAACGTTTTTTTAACGATTACAACAACAACTTAATGACCGGAATAATCTCAGTTTGGTTAGCATTTTCATTGGTCTAGAATTCTGTATGTTGTTTGAAACTCTGATTGTTTGTTTAAACAAAGTGAGTAGCTTTCTTTAATCTTGACATTATCTATTGGTTCCTGTTTAACGCAGCACAAATATTTCACAAAAACTGCTCCAATTTATCACGTGGAAAACCAAATTTCAGTATAAATTTGACGGAAGATTATTTCACTTATTCAGGTATACGTTTACAGATCTTCCAATGTTGAATAACTATAACTCATGAAAAGTGCATATTAATTTATTCAGAAAAACATTACTGGCCATAGCTGAGTTAAATGTAATAAAATATATTTTTAATAACATAAATAATTTTAAAAATGTCCTAGTCTTGATACAGAAACTCCTTTAGTAACGCTACGTAGCTTACAAGGAGAGTAAAGACGCTGGGGAACACCAATTTTTATCAACTTGTGCAGGTATATAGGTATCAACAAAATATTAGATACATGTTTTACCGAACTTTCCAATGCACACAAAATATATAATAAAACTACATCAATGCACTCTATTTTTTTAGTAAAAGTATAAATATTTTAGAATTAGTATAAGTATTTGAAACACATTTGTAAAACGTTAAAAACGATGTCTGTGTTGGTATGGTGTTACCAGTTCTACATGTAAAATCGTCCGTTATGTTCAGTGTAATGTGGCTCACAAAGCACTACATAATTTCTACTTAATTCAGATAAAGGAAGAACATTTTCATCACACTAATGAAACAGTGCTTTGTTAAAACTGGACGGAACGAAAAGCTTTGCTACTGTAACAATGTGTACATAATGTTCACAGGTGCTCCCGTTATCGAAACAGAAGCAAAGCAAATTAAATAAAGTAAATCGTGCGTGTCGTTCAAGATTTCACAAGAAAACTTCGAAAATAAGCTATGGGTATACACTTGCTTATTTCACACAGTTATACCGATTCGTTGGCTTAAAGGTAGAGTGTTCAAATCCCAGGGCTAACTCCAAATCCTTTTTTGTATAATTCCAAGCAACCGAGTACATATGTAAAGCTTTTATATTAATACCAATAGCACCTTGGGTTCTAACAGTTTGCTTTTGATGTTACCAAATATGTCTTAAAATATATTCGTGAAATGTGGGTTGGAAGAACAATGTGTTAAGTATTAGATATCTATATCTACATTATACCCTGCATTCAACCCAAAACGTACTTGGAAGCGGGTGCAAGAAGCAATGTAAATTATTAATGATGTCGTTAGCGATTCCAATCTCGAATCGACCTCGGAAAGAATTATTAAAAAAATGAATTAGATTTACAGCTGATTTTCCTTAACTTATCTTCTTGATCGCACTTACCATTATATGTTACAGGATTTGAAACCTTGCTTATATTAAATTGCGACTGAGTGGAGTTTAGTTTCTCCAATCTCTTGATTCTACTTTTTACTCGATTCACATCAAGAGATTCCCAGCACAACGTGCCAAATATCTCCATTCTGCTGTCTGTCCTACCATAATGACCCGAAATAAATATACCCGCTCTACGTTGAACTGACTGCATTATGGAACTGCAAACAATGTATTCTCATATTTTACCGAATGTTCCAGTGCGCTTTCATTTTAGAAATATCTAGAGTGAAATATTTTTGAAAAATTGGGTGGCCGATTGCGTGCAGCTTAAGATCCCCTAACGTACGCTCGTTTCCCAGTGGTCGTGTGGTGAAATGGGTTTATACTAGTTACGGTGTGCGGGCAGCCGTGGTTCGATTCCAAGATCTACCAACGTTATTCATATTATCATTTTACTATTATATATTTTTTTAGAATCAACGTAATGTAACGAATAAAATCCGTTATTATACTTGTTTACATTATATTATATTACAAATGTAGTGTGTCTCAAAATATGTGTTACGTGAGTTTTACAGAATACAAGTTTATGTATTCTGAAAATAATTTAGAATATCTTAAGTTACAATTATCAATCCTACTTTACATTAATTCGAGTTTTATAAAAACTTGAAAAGCAATATAATTGTATAGTGATACGAGTTTTTCACATTCTTCAACATATTAATAATATAGATAATAATCACTTTCAAGACCTCTGTTAAATTATATTTGTGTTCACACATTTTCGGAACGTAAGTGTTCCGTCCTCAGTGCTTGTTATTTGTTTGGTAGAAGTGCATGTTTTACGGACACATTTATAAAAATTGCGTTGTATGTGAATCTCTTTGTCTACATTTTCGACTGATTGAAACGCTATGAAAAAATATTGAAAAAGTACAAGTTAAGCTTCGAATAAATACTGAAAAAGTACACATTTAGCATCCTGTTGAACGTGTGAAGAGGAGGTGCAAAACAGAAATACAGTAGTTTCCTACTTAGGTGTCAAATTGTTTTGCAGCTGCAACCTTTCCTGCATTACAGGCCTACTCTCCGCGATAGAAACATATAGATGTGTTCTGAGAATAGCACACAAATTATATAGTAAAAATACATCAATGCACTTTATTTGTTTTTGTATAAGTATTTTAGTATTAGTATAAGCATTTGAAACACATTTGTAAAACATTAAAAACGATGTCTGTGTTGGTATAGTGTTACCAGTTCTACATGTAAAATCGTCCGTTATGTTCAGTGTAATGTGGCTCACATGCCACTACATTATTTCTACTTATTTCAGAATAAGGAAGAACATTTTCATCACAGTAAAGAAAAAATGCTTTGTTAAAACTGTACGGAACGAAAAGCTTTGCTACTGTAACAATGTGTACAAAATGTTCACAGGTGCTCCCGTTTTCGAAACAGAAGCAAAGCAAATTAAATAAAGTAAATCGTGCGTGTCGTTAAAGATTTTACAAGAAAACTTCGAAAATAAGCTATGGGTATATACTTGCTTATTTCACCCAGTTATACCGATACGTTGGCTTAATGGTAGAGTGCTCGGCTCCTGATCTAGCTAAAAGTTCTGTTTTGTATAATTCCAATCAACCGAGTACATTTGTAAAGTTTTTTTTTATGAATACCAATAGCAGGGAAATGTAATACACATTAGGTAGTAGCAGTTTGCTTTTGATGTTACCAAATTTGTCTTAAAATATATATGAGTTATTTGGGTAGGAGTAAAAACGGTTTACCTATTAGTTTTCTATATCTACATCATATCCTGCAATCAACCCAAAACGTACTTGGAAGGGGGTGATCGAAGCATAAGAAATTATTATTTATGTCGTTATCGGTTCCATGGAATCGACCTCGGAAAGAATTACTAAATATATTAATTAGATTTACAGCTGATTTCCCTTAAATTATCTTCACGATCGAGCCTACCATTATATGTTACAGATTTTAAAACCTAGCTTATATTTAATTGCGACTGAGTGGAGTTTAGTTTCTCCAATCTCTTGATTCTACTTTTTTTCTCGTTTCACACCAATAAATTCCCAGCCCAACGCGCCTAACATCTCCATTACGCTGTCTGTCCTACCATAACGCCCCGAAACAAATCTAACTGCCCTAAGGTAAACTGACTGTAGAAGAATTTGCAGACCCACCTCACACGTAACTACAGCATTTGATAACTGGAAGCACTAATGTGTTATATGCATTTTTGTTTAACAAACTGAGGACATCGATACAATATATTTCGGAAAACGAAGACTATGTAGTGATTTGCCTAAAACGTAGCTTACATGTGAATTCCATGAAAGATCACTACTAACAATAACGGTAAGATATTTATACAAATTTACAACATTTAAGATTATCTCATTAAATTTATAGTTAGATTTGCTTTGTTGACGTTTCCTAGAAACTCGCATACCGGAGCACTTTTTTGAATTGAGTTTGAGCTGCCAGGTATTACACCATCCTCTACTGTGTTTAGCGACACTTGTATTTCATCACAATCGTCTTTACTGCCCACCTCTTTATATACAGTATAACTGTATCGTCAGCAAAGAGTCTAATTGAACAACTGACCCTCAACAAATATCATTTATATGTAACATAAATAGCAATGGGTCCAACACACTTCTCTTAGGAACTCCGGGTATATTGAAAGTTGAATCAGATTTACAACTCGTCAAAATATACTTCTTGAGTTGTCACTAACAAAAATGTTGAGACCCATTAGAAAACTGAAGAATCTATATTATAAGCTCGCAGTTTGCGTAAAAGCCTGGCATGAGGCATTGTAACGAAGGCTGTACTGAAACCTAAAAACCTCTTTAACTTTATCTAAACTACTAGTTAAGTCCTGTACAAATTAGAGTACTTGCGTTTTACATGATATACCTTTAGGAAATCCATGTTGATGTTCAGAAAGTATAATGCTACAGTCAAGAGATTCCCAGCCCAACTCACCTAATACTCGTATATCCGTTACTTTACTAAATTATTTGTTTATGTACTTAGTAATTGGAAATTAAAGTCGGTGTGAATTTATTTGTAAAAAACGACAGTGGAACCTATCTACAGATTAAAGATAAGCTCACGAGCAGGGACAGATAACGTAACTATTTAGTTACGTTATCTGTCCCTGCGTTGGTACACGTTACGTGACAATCACATACCGCGTACCACCTAGCATATGTAACGTTATTGACTTATGTAACTGAAGTGAGTGGTACGCTGTAACACATTGCTATGGGTGTAAGTTACTCAAACACCAACAACAATACAGTTACAAAACAAACGTACCATTACACGAAGACCACGTTAGTGCCAGTAAAGTGTATGTACCATTGCTGTAACTGTACCATTGTAACGTAACTAAATCTGTAGAACGTTTTTCCGGTAACAATTACTGTTACTGAAGACAGTTTACCACACGGACAGATATTGTAACTAAACTCATGGTAATAACGCATTGGTACACGTTACGTGACAATTATGTACCGCGACCACATAAGCATATGTAATGTTATTGTTGCTGTCCATTTCACCAGACAAATGACTTTCAATATAGAATTAAGTATTCGTTTCAGCGCTGCAGTCTGTCAACCTGGCATTAGACATACTGGTTCGGTCAAAAGTTTGTGTACCGTATTTGTGTACATACCTTACGCAAAATGTGTACCAAAACATACAGGTGGTACACAAATTCGGTACGGTAACACAAAAATACGCAGTTAAATAATTTTTGACTGTACGTATCAGATAAAGCGTCGCAACGAGTGCTGATATCAGTGGGAACCATACCCTTTTTTCGGGACTCGGGCGTTCGTTCGAGTTCGAATCTTGTAATCACGTTTTGATCCAAATTACGTGATTCCTTCTAATAAAAGTGGTCGAGTGTCAGTTTCGTGTTGGGACTGGATATCTGCAAAAGGCGTCGGAATCCTCCACGAGATCAAAAACCGACTGGACAGTTTCCAATATTTACACATAATGCGAAATATAATGGTGCCATCAGTTAGGACACTGTACACAGATGGACAATTTGAGTTTCAACAAGACCAATCGCCAATCCACAAAACTCGTGTGTTTCAAGAATGGTTTGCAACTTAGCCAGGCATTCGTTTAGTTGACTGGATACCTCGAGGAGCAGATACGAACCCCATTGAAAGTATGTGGGCAGAAGTCAAACTTATAATGAAGCAACATTGGCCAGATCCTCCCCCTCGTAAAAAAGTGGTATAATTTGACTGTGCATTGATCGTTTGGGAAGAAATTGCTGCTGCACCACGCTACGTGTTTAGCCTCATTGAGTCCATGCCTCGAAGGCTTATTAAAGTTAGAGAAGCAGAATGATGGTGGTCTTCGTATTAATGTAAGGTAATTCTACTTTACATTTGTAGAGCCAATATTTTTTAGTTAATTATCGCCCATTATTTTCCTTAGTTAAATAATAACAGGCAGTGTGATTATTTGATTAGCTTAAATATTACGATTTATAATGGTCTCATTAATAAACAAAGTCTGTTTTTTTTATCCATATCATTATACAGGATGTTTCTAAAGTTCCACCCCCCTGCACAACTTGGAAACCGTTAGAAATTTGGAGACACGGTGAAACACGTGGTCCATGAAATGAATCTGTCGGTTTGCTCGGTAAGGAAAGTTTAAAGTCGCATTCTTTTCAACCGTGCAAAATGCATTTAGTTGAAGAGTTAAAGGAACAAGATTTTGAAACGCAACTGCAGTTTTGCGAAACAATGNCTGAACGAGTGTCACAAAACGTGAACTATTTAAAAAACATTTGCTTCAGTGACTAGTGCACGTTTTTCTTAACTGGTTTCTTCAATACTCAAAATGTTCACTATTGGAGCGATGTTAACCCCCACACGAGTTTAGAGAGGCGATGACTCAGTACCCTCAGAAATTAAATGTTTGGGCTGGCATTTTAGAGGACAACATTGTGCGTCCTTTGTTTATCGACGGTAACATGACAGGCCAAAAATATCTGACCAGGCTGGAAGATACAATTGGCCCACTAATTACGGAAATCGTCAAAAATTCAGTAGACATTCACGGCAACCAGGAGTTTGATGAAAACGAAATTGTATTCCAACAGGATGGATACCCAGCTCATTACATGCTCAAAGAAATTACCTCAACATACAATACCCAAACAGATGGATAAGCAGAGGAGGTCCAACACATTGGCCACCTTGTTTTCCCGACCTTTCTCCTAATGGGATTTTGGGGGGGGGGGGAACATCTAAAATCAACGTTTTTTCGTACACCCCTTGATACTCTTCAGGACTTGAGGGAAAGAATAGTCAGTGAGCGCCAGGAAACCCCCCATGAAACATTTGAAGCTGTTCGTAAAGCCTTCCACGACCGACTGTATTTCAGTTAGGAGGCAAATGGGGCTTTGTTCGAGCACCTTCTCAATTAAAGGTAAGCTTGTAGACTGTTTTGTACATTCAATTTTTAAAACCGAATAAAAATACAAGAAAATAGGATGAATATTTCGAGTTCATTTATTCGGCTGCAGCTGATATTATAGGATTTGATACTACCATACTCTCTGCAACTTCATAAACCTTAATAATAAAGCTTTGTTTTAAATTCAATTTCAAACTTTGACCGGCCACCATTTTGAAAATGTCCATCGTAGCAAATATTTTGTTGTTTTGTTTTACTTGTCTCGATTAGACCTTTCACATGATGTATCACACGACCCCCCTTTCTATTTAAATGTTTTGCGTCAATATCTACTCACGGATAAAGCACCCCCTCGAAATCATGGACCACACGTTTCGCCATTTCTCCAAATTTCTTACGGTTTCCAAGTTATGCAGAGGAGAGGTAAAACTTTACAAACATCCTGTATATTGTTTACTCTTATCAAGTTGTGTGATGCTTTTACGTTCTAGGACGACAAACATGTAAGGGAAAACTTAGGGGTGCAAATGTCTAATTTTTGTGTAGCATTAAAATTTAGAGTTTCCCTTACATGGCAGTTTTAGTCTAAAGGATGGTCTTTTAAGTATACTCATTAATTCGATGTGGAAACATACTCAAAACACTTACACTATGTTCCTTTTATTTTGACGAAGAACACAACATTTAAACAACAAACAATACACAATAAATATAATACATATTTACCTTTCATGTAGCAAAGTGGAAAATAAGACGGTCACAATAAAGTTCCTAACACAATTTGACAATATTAATCTACCGGTTCCATGGCGATCAACCCCCTCCATCACAGTACATCGCCTTTTTATGTGTTTTTCAACAGTAGAAAATCGTGTACTCTTCTAAGTCAACGCCTAATTGACAGAATGCATTCTGCCAAGCATGCAGTTGCAAGACGCTGAGTAATGATTTGCTTACAAACAATNCTCTCCAAAGTCAANGTTTCAACACTTGCTAACACATTCTGATTACCATCAATATTTATAACATAGCTTCAATCGAAGCTTAACCTTNAACCTGATTTCAATAAATGTACAATGTACATGAAATATAATTTGATAAAATAAAATGTTTCATTTAAATAAGTTCACGAATGCATTTTCCTCACAAACATACCATTCGTCTGAAAATAAACTACACGTGCTGACTAATCGTTTGTGAGGTGACCTTATCGGCTAAATACAGGGTATACACTGGCAAATTTATAGGCTGAATTGCTTTGAATAATATGAATCGAAATTGATGAGTAACATTTTTTGCTTAGATTCTCCATTTATTTTCTACAGTCCCCAAAAGAAAGTATCGATTTGGCAACACCGCTTAGCGAGTAACATGACTACGTATTCAGAAATGCTTCATGTCTGCAGTGCCTGTACCTCAGCGGTATTAGTTTTACTTTCCATGCGTACATGCATTTACAGTCAGCAGTAGAAACCCTGATTGAGACACTAATTTGTTTTCATTAACCAGTGGAAATAATTGGATTAAAACAGTATAATTAATAAATAACAGTGTAACTAAAAAGCTTGTTTATAAACGTGAATTTTATTATTACAAATATACAATTTTTTTGTAGAAAACGTAAGAGTTATTCCACCACATTAAATTAAAGGGGAAGACAATTGACCACTTAAAAAGTTCCCGATTTACTGACGAGTCAGTACCGTCCATATGACATACGTTTGTATTTATTTTACCAGTGTTAATGATGATGTTGTGTACACAAGTTGAATAGGCACATTTTATCAGTGAACAGTAGCTGGTGACTACTTCCTACAGACACGCAACATTGTCAAGATGTGTATAGTGCTTTCTGAGTACATTTTTTGCATAAGTATATATTTGAATTGTGCACACAACATCAACATTAGTAGGTTGCGACCAACCTAGCTGATTAGATCGGTCCACACAACTTAATTTAGAATGATAGTCAGTTACCAGATGAACATCAGAGAGGGAGAGGTATAAATCACNCAGNTACNNAATTTTAGTTTTTAAGAGCGGAGGAGATTCACGGTCCCCCTTTATTGTAATCACCATAGAATCGATTACGTGGATCGTACAGAAAAAAACACCACAACAAACTCAGAGTTAATTCACGCGTGAATAAGCGGTTCAGCTTGTCCAGCTGACTCGTTCTCACTGGCTCGGTCTAGGGGTTGCTCCTCAATTCTTACTCCCTCACAC
>KZ869543.1:6184-27516 GCA_003456935.1 Machilis hrabei | reverse complement strand
TTACACCAATCCTGTATTGTGTCTAGCGACTCCTGCAATTCATCACAATCATCCTTCCTGCCCACCTCTCGATATATAACTGTATCGTCAGCAAAAAGTATAATTGAAGATTTGACCCCTGAAGAAATATCATTTATATATAACAGAAACAATAATGGACCCAACACACTTCCTTGAGGTACTCCGGAAATATCGGTTGCCACGACGCACGACCATTGTAGAGGTCATTTTTAAGATAGAGCTCTAGAAAAACATCAGTAGAGTGCCTGCGTTATACAGTGGATTAGGCAACGAATAAAACACAGAGTTTGTTACTCCCTGGAAGGAAGTTGCCATGACTAAGAAAAACTAACATGTAAAGTTTTATTAAGAATTGCTGTGCTGAATAATCACGTATGGAAAAGCATAAAGGGAATGTTAAATACCCTTCTAGCCTTTAAAATAGGTATATGCACAACAGTGAATAAAGCAAGACTTAAGAATCCACACCAGAAAGTAAGTAAATGATGAACATAAAAATGCATGAAAGTAGTTAGCAGAGTAGGAAGTAATGTAGAATTCCTTCTGCAGTCTTTTCTGGATCCGATTGGGGGCGTAAAAGCCTAGAGGGTGCGGTCAGATTCACTACCCTTGCAACGCCCATTTACCCCCACCAGAGCCCTGAGTAGTTAAGCGGAGTTCTGGTAAGCTATCTTTTCCTTATATATGGTCCCTTGGAACGAGATCGATACAGCCTTTCGGATACAGTTCAATTATTACTGAAGAAGCGTTGTTAGATAACGAGCGATGGTGAGAGACAGTAAATCATTCCCGAAGAAGAGTTGTTATATAATGATCGATTGCGAGATACAGTAAATCCTTCCTGAAGAAGAGTTGTTAGATATCCAGTGATTGCGAGATACAGGAAATAATTCCTACAGAAGAGAGCTTAGATACCGAACGATTGTGATAGACCGATCCAACAGTACGGACGGCGATAGTTTAGATCACGAACCATTGTGTCAAAGCTTTTTGTATTGAGTTAGGACTTAAGGTTAGCAGTTAAGGCAACCAGAAAATTATAAGATCTCGTGCGATCTGCAACACCCATACCTAGGTTCACCCTGGACAGTGGTAGCGGGTCGGCTACACCGTTGAATTATCCTACTTTTTATGCGGACGTTCGCCGACCCCGCGGGCGCTCTCCCTAAAGGGAAGAGACTATTATAAAAAGGGTGGCGCCAAACTGTGAAAGTGCAGATGCACTCTATAAAAAGAGTGGCTACCTACAACCCCTTTTGGGGACAACTATTAGTGTCGTCTATGTCAGGTTGAAGAATTTTCACTGCGCTTCTGACTTTTTAATTACTGTGCTTTTTGCTAATCTTTTGTCAATTGTGACTGCAACAAATCGGAAATAGTAGTTTGTGGCACATTTCTAGTAGAGCAGCGCGTAGTTGCACGGTGCGTGTTTGCCAGTTTTGGCGCCATAGAGGTGTAGTACCCTTCGGGGTAGGGTGTTAGATGTGTGAGTGGCAGAGGATTCTTGTTGTTAGTTTTTAAGTTTTTTAGTCCTCTTTTTCTATTGTGAGTGACTATGTTTAATCTCACGTAGGTAGGACCCCTATGCTGCCGTTCTGCACGTTTTTTCCAGTTCACTTTTTACAGAGGCCTTAGTAAAGGTTGTCTCAAGTTCCTCGTTCTACCTTGACGAGGTAAAGAGCTTAGTCAGGACTAAGCATTTATTTGGGTGAAACTCCTACCATAAGTCTTAGACCGCAACAAAACTCACGGAACATAAGTCTGAGCCCATCCGCATTATGATGCCTGGATCGGGTGATGAGGACGAGGCAGTGAGGGAGAGGATTGCGGCTGAGACGGTTCTCATGGCGGCGCATCGTAGGTATAGCGTCGCCCTTGAACGTTCGCCACCTCCGGTGGCGACTGAGACCTTCTCACCAATGCCCTCCGGTTCAGAGTCAATGAACCTAACATCAGATGGTGAGATTACTGATGCATCGTCAAGGCGTGAGAAAGTCCGACGGACCCCCGGGAGTAATGGTCTCAAGACCACGAAATCGAGACCGTCGGGCTTAGACGATATAGTGACTGGGACTCCTTCCGAGGGTGGTGTTGAGGGAGTGGCGGTGGCAACACCGAATGCCGCTGATCAGGCCGAGGCCAGACATCCTAGGATGGAGGCTTCGGCAATGATTTCTAAGATCCGCGCATGGTGGGGCAACGTGGTGTCTAGGTTGAAGACACTCAGTAAAACACAAGGTCAGGCTCTTGAGTTGCTCCTGAATCCTCTCGAGGAATTAATTCATGAAGTATGTGACGACAATGTCTGGTTGTCTGCACGTCTCACTGAAAGGGGTGAAATCCTCGCCTTACTTCGCCATTCTGGTGAGGGAAAGCAGGTGGAAGCCCCTTCCACTTCGAGTATACATAAGGTCAAGACATACGCTTCTGCGGCGAAAGCCGGGGCGTCTGCTGGTGTGAAGGTAAGCCTAGCCCTTAAGGTCACTATCATCCGGCTTACAGACAAGGCAGTCAAGTCCCAGGACATTGGACTTGCCATGAAGGAGTGTTTAAAGCCTTCAGTGACTGGTGTCAACATTCGCCGGATGAGGCAGGTTCAGGGTGGAGTCATGGTGGATACTGAGACCCGTGACCAGTTACACAAGGTTTTGCACAACACAGCCTTTGTAACCAAGGGCTGAAAAACTGAGTTGCCAAGGATGCGTCAACCGAAATTTTTAATCTACGATGTTGACAAGATTGACGACAATGAAGTTTTTGAGATGATCCATCGGCAAAATGACGTTGCTGCCGTTATGGACTTGGCCAGGTTCAAGAAGGAGATTAAAGTGTGTCACAAAATCAATGAAAAGAAAGACCAGACGAAGTGTCACTGGGTGTGTGAGTCCTCACCCGCTGTCCAAAATCACCTCCGTCAGAGAGAGATCGGAGTTTCATTGGCTGGACAAGTTGTAAGACCAAGGACTACGACACCACTGTCCGTTGTTTTAAGTGCCAAAATTACGGTCATGTGTCTAAGTATTGCAAGGGTAAAGAGGTCTGCACTCATTGCGCCGACGCTCATGAGGTTAACGATTGTCCAAACAAGAGCCAGCAATATGTGTGTGCAAATTGCAAGACCAGAGGCGTAATCCATGCTCACCGCGTGACTGACCGGGAATGCCCTGAGTATATCAGGTCGGCCAAGATCATGGTGTCACGGACCGATTATGGATTGTAGATTCTGCCAGATCAATGTTGGACGCAGTCGGGCTGGGCAGCTGAGCTGGAGAAGATCTCCAGCGAGTTGAAGTTGGACATTCTTTTGTTGCAAGAGCCGTACCTTGGTGGGGGTACAAGATTAGACACGAGGATCCTTTACAAGCGTTCTGAGGTCGAAACATGGTCGGCCATATGGGTCCTCAACCCCACGATCATTTTATGTATATGAGCAATGAGTCTACGGACAAAATTGTTGTAATTCAATTATTGAACCCTGTTCGGGGAATGTACGTGTTCAGCATCTACTGCAAGTTTGCTGACGTCATCGAGCCCTATCTCCAATGGATAGATGGCTTTTGCCACGCCCATTGTTGCGCTGAGCTGATTATTGGACTAGATGCTAATGCGAGGTCTAACCTCTGGCATAGCACTAGCACCGACTTGCGCGGTGCGAAGCTTGAGGATGTTATATTTGCATGACAAATGACGGTGTTGAACCACCCTATGCCCTACACTACCTTTGAGAATACGCGTGGTGGCTCGAGTAATATCGATGTCACCTTATGTTCTCGAGGGGTTGGGGCCCGAGTGCCAGATTGGCGGGTTGTCTCGGAATTATTTCTTGGTGATCACAGACTAATATGCTTTAGCTTGAGGGCCCGATTGGGTTGATGATGGCCGTTTCCAGACGGGTCAGGTAGCTAGCCAGCTCAATTTTGGTAACGCTGATTGGAGGAGGTTTGATGAGCACTTAGTGCAGGGTATGATCGATCTCTCGGAAAGGTCTCCAGACCTGGAAGGGAGAGTAGAAGGTCTACAGGCGGTCATTTTAACTGCTTGCGAGAGGAGTATTCTGAAGTTGGGCACTAGGAAATACCGAGGAGTCCGGTGGTGGTGCCCGGAGCTTGACGGTCTTAGAAAGGAGAAGCTACGGCTTCTCAGGAGGTGGGACTCTGAGAGGGTTAAAGGCCCTACACACGATGCACAGGCACGCATTGCAACCAATATGTGTCGGCTATCAGGATGGCCAACATATCTAGCTGGGATGACCTTGTCTCCTCGGAGTCGAACGATCCGTGGGGTAAGGTTTATAAAATAGTCATGGGCAAAGAAAAGTCAGAAACCATGCTTACGAGTTTAAGGCGGAATGGTGATTTCATTCGCAGTGTGGAAGAGACGGTCTGTTCTTTGTTGAACGGCCTCCTTCCTGATGATGTAGTTGATGAAGACACTCCTGAACAGAGGGTGCTGAGAAAGGGTGCAAAGAGCTCGGTGGAGCTCCGAATGACGCGCCCTTTGTGATGGGTGAGTTAGAAACTGCTGTCAAATGGATGAAGAATAAACGTGCTCCAGGGCTGGATGGAGTCATGAGGTTGTAAAGCGAGCTTAGAATCATGTCAGAATATTTGTTGGACATAATGAACCAAATGCTCGAAGAGGGCCGGTACCCGCATCAGTGGAAGGCTGGGAACTTGCGGATCTTCTTGAAGAACCCCAACAAGGACCCGGCTGATTTGAAATCGTATAGACCGATTACGCTTTTATCAGCAATTGGCAAGGTGGCAGAATAAATGATCGCGGCCCGCCTCCGGGGGTTCTTGGAGCGGTGTCAATACTTTGGCGGAAACCAGTATGGTTTTACGCCTGGCCGGGGCACGGTGGATGCCATGCTTCGAGTTAAGACTTTTGTCGAAGAATCAGAAGCGAAATATGTGCTGGGCTTTTCCTAGACATATCAGGGGCCTTTGATAATGCCTGGTGGCCAATGATTATTGACATTCTCCGCGGGCGTGATTGCCCAAGGAACCTCTTGGCGGTGCTGATCGATTATATCGGCGCAAGAACATGTAAGTTTGAGATCCAGGGGATAACCAAGATTAAGACTCTGCGTAAAGGGTGCCCCCAGGGTTTTGGAATATCATCTTCGAGGAATTCCTGAGACTACAGCTAGGTACATCAATAGCGTACGCCGATGATGCCCTTATCTTAATGGAAGGCCGGGCCCGTGTGGACCTAGAGACACAAGGAGCAGAGGTCTGAGAAGGGTCTGTAATTGGGGTGACGAAGTGAAGCTCACATTTTCTGAGCGCAAGACCCAGGTCTTGGTGTTAAAGGGCAAGTTTAACGAGCACAGGCGGCCTCGATTGCGGATGCGTGTTGTACCCATAAAGGCAGGCCATTTAGTCACGTATCTTGGAGTTCAAATTGGAGAAGGAATAGATTTCACATTACATGTCTCTGGCTTGACTGGCAGAGTCAGAGCTTGCTTCTCGAAGCTTGCTGGACTGGCGAGGGCGAATTTCGGCTATACATTCAAGTCACTGCGGACACTGTATAGTTGTCCCCAATTCCACGTACGGGTGCGAGTTTTGGGGACCGCAAGTATTGAGGCAGAAGGCTTTGGCCCGAAGCCTCTTAGGGATGCAGACAAGCGCATTGATAGTGGCAACAAGGGCGTATCGGACGATCTCCGGAGAAGCCGTACGGGTAATTGCCGGGGCGGCGCCCCTCGACTTTGTGGTTGAGGAGCGTGTCGGGCTCAGTGAGGACCGTGCGGCCGAGAGACCTTTGATAGAATGCCGTAAAGCACGGCACGAGGCACGGATGGCAAGATGGCAACAGAGATGGGCACAAAGCCCTAAAGGACGGGAGACCTTTGTCTATATTCCCGATGTAGGTAAGAGAATTGCGTTGAAAGACTTAGCAAACAACCACTGGGTAACCCAGGCCCTCAGTGGACATGGAGACTTTAGAGCCACGCTCCATGGATTTAACTTAGTTGAGGATCCTCTGTGTGGGGTGTGCGGGGTAGCAGAGGATAGCCATCATGTGTTATTCGATTGCCACCGATATCAGGGTCAAAGCTCCGTCTTGGAGCGGGCATTTCTTGATAAGGGACTTGTTTGGTGTCGCGAAAGCGTTCTTGAGGATCAGGAGTCCTTTACCCGCTTTGTGGAGCTTGCCAGAGCAATCTTGGTGAGCCGTGAAGCAGAGTGGGGGGGGGGGGCATTGCCGGATAAGAGCTTTGGTGCCTAGGACGCCCGTTCCAGGGTTTCAAGGCGACCTATATGGTTATTTGAAACACGGACCAAAGGTACCATGTCACGGTAAAGTTCCAGTGATGAACACTGATAAATGCCTCGAGCTGTAATCTACGATCCGGCAAGGGACTTGGAGTTTTTCCAAAAGCCCGAACCGGTAGGGATAAGGCTTCGAAGACCTAGGAATATGCATAGGCTTGATTCATGACCTAAGAACCCTAAGGGTTAGGTGCCATGGACCCCTCTGCGGAGAGTTAAGGCTTGGTGTTCTGTCGACCGACAATGACGTCAGGAGTCAACAGGCAGACATGTGGGTTCGATAATTGTATATACATGAGGATTGAAGGAATTAAAATTCTAGAGGTCGGCAGACTTGCGCCAAAAACATCTCAGTTTTTGAGTAGGCGGACACCAAAAAGATGACACCGCAAGGTGACAGCGTGGCCGATGAGCACTTGTGCTCGAGGCTGCGGGTGGAGGAGTTTTTTTGCGGGCTTCGGCCCTATAACACATGGCTCTTTACAACGTGGAGCTCGAATACACTCTACACAAGAGCGTATAAAAACAATTAACTTTCAAAGTGAAGCTTGAATATAACAGATTAACTTTCAATGTGTGTGATCGGAATCCCAGAATACCGCATGGGAGAATAGAACGTAAGGAAATACAAATTAAGAAAGCGTGATTAGTACGGATGGTCATGCCAAAAATGGCATACGTAGAGGAACCTACCAGTTCCCCAACGCACACAGAATGCTCTAGTATATCCCTACAGTCTTGTCAAAATCTAGATACCATGGAGGTAGGACATATTAGTCAAGTTACACAAGTGGAGGCGGTGAAGGAAAGTGGACCAGGTATAGTCGTAACTCCGCGAAAGAGTTTGAGAACGAAAACTAGGTGCGTTCCGTTATCCCCCACGAACACTCTACGCAAACACAGTAGACGTCGGGACAGTCGGGTGACTGGGACACATATGAAAGGGACCAACCCAGACGTGGCGTGGGCCGACTTGAAGACGTACATGGAACGTTGGACACAAAATATAACCATGCACATGACCACTGAACAAAACAAAGTACTTGAACAAGGCAAAACTTTAGAAACTAAAGTACACCAAGTGGCTCAGAACCTTTCCATGGTAGAAAATAACGTACTTGATCAAGTCAAAACAGTTGAAACTAACCTTGCCACCGTAGAAAATAACATACTTGACCACGTCCAAATAGTAGAAAATACAGTACTTGATCAAGTCAAAACAGTCGAAACTAAAGTACTTGACCAAGTCCAAATAGTAGAAAATACAGTACTTGATCAAGTCAAAACAGTCGAAACGAAAGTACACCAAGTGTCTCAGAACCTTTCCATAATAGAAAATAACGTACTAGAGAAAGTCCAGACAGTGGAAGACCGAGTGTTAAATCAAGAGCAACACATGAGTGCACCGCTGTCGCAACAGAAGACTATGATGGATCATTTAGGAAACCATATACAAGAGGTATCAGACAGCTGTAATAGGCAGTACACTACACTACATGGGAAAATAGAGGAATTCGTACCTCAGATTACAGATTTGATTAATCGCGTAGNGGAGGNCGAACAAGATCTAGGTGAGGTACGAATTGACATGACACACATACAAGACTATACCAGTAAGATTGATGCACAACTTAAAACTCACACCATCCGTATTTTCGACACGACACAGACATTAACACATCATGAGAGCCGTCTAAGCCAATTAGCGGACATAATCGCAGGCAACTAGGGAAACTTACGGACGTTGACTGACCACGTGCATATATTAGCGGACCGAGTCGAAAAATACAACCAACGATGGTGACCCAAACCTACCCAGAACCGGGACAGGCCTCACACACGTCGTACACACCACCAAAACACGATGATATTAACCGATGAGCGATAGTGCAACAACTACATGGGGAGTGGACACCACAGCCTGATATAAGGGGAACAGAGTTACATGACTGGGGAGTAGACCGAAACAGACACTACCAACGAGTGCTAAATCGAGAGTCCTCTCATTCTCACTCGAGAGCTCACTCACCCGAAACGACGCAAGATCAGTCACGCAGAACTGGCGACAAAGAGCTAAAAACTAGTGGCAATTTACGCTACCAGATAACACTCAAAGATTTGACACAAGACAATTTAATCTTTGATCCCACTCGCAACATCGACCCAGGGGTGTGGTTAGAAAAGATTAGACGCAATTTTGCTACCTTGGATTTAATGCCTGATTTTCAGAAACTAGAACCACTATTTCGTGGGAAAGCCAGTAGTTGGTTTGAATCTGTTTGTTCAGATATTCAAGATTATCAGGAATTTGAGGACCGGTTCCTTAGTTTCTTTAAACACTCAGAGACTGTTACCAAACGAGACTTGTACGGAGACGAGCAACATTCGACTGAGACGTTTGTGGTATTTGCCAATCGAATGAGAGCGCGAAACCTAATGCTAAACAGTCCATTACCCAACGATGAACTTTGTCAATTGCTCATAGAGGGATGTCACGAGACACTACGTAAAACTGTACAAAAGGCTAGCAGTCACGCGAAAACCTTCAGTTAATTGATTGAGGTAGTCGAATCAGACATACGCACGTTTCACTTGCGCGATGGAAATGATGCAAGCCATAAATCAGGAAACGCAAGAGGATGCGAGGGACGAAACATCACCAAGTCTGGTGGTACATACTACGGAACAAGTATCGGGAAACGAGGATATTGACCGCAAAACAGAGAAAATTATGGAAACGAGTGCCCCAATTACACCGAATGTAAGCGATGCTCGGGACGGAAATACCGAAAAGCAGCAGTTGCAGGATTACGCACTAACGGACGATAGACCGTGCGATGGTAAACAGTCGAAGCAGACAAGGCAACCAGCACGAGGGCCGCAAACTTCGTCCGCGAAAGACATAAGAAATAGGCGAAATGCGAAAACGCGAGAATCGTCGAATAAAAGAAAAATTAAACGTCGAAAGGAACGGGAAAGTCCCGCGAAAATGGTAGAAACGGTTAATCGGTATGAACCGTTCGAAAGAAAAAAGGTTGTGCGAAGTAAGGATACAGATATAAGCTGCGCTTCAAAGGAAGACATCGTCTCGAACAAGTTACTGGAGGAGTGTAAGTTATCGCGAAGGCACGAGGCCACGAACGACGAAGGTGTCGTCAACGCTATTTAGTAAAATGACTCCACAAGTGAGTTGGTGTTAACGTTAGAACCCGGAAAAACTGCATCGACTACCGACCACGTAATTGACCCTCCAGTCCTGCCCATAATAAAGTAGCATGACAAACTCTTTGAAAAGAAATTACGCCACATTGCCGGGTTTTACCATTACAGAGAGCCCGAAAGCCGAGAAAGGGACAGAGACAAAGGTAGGGAAGACTCAGCCACACCATTACCAATGCCGACCGCAACTTAGGACAACCGGACATAGACAAACCCTGAACGAAGAACACCCGAAACGTACCACAGCAAAATAATTAATTAGAGGCAATCGTGCGGTATGACCAGAAGTAAAGGTTACAACCGACATGTTTACTTTAGGAAGACACAGATTATGTGGACTAGTACCACAAATCAGAGTCTTGGGGGAAAGCTATAAGGAAACATAGTTTCTTAGAGTGGAACTATATAGGTTGCCACGACGCACGACCAGTGTAGAGGTCAGTCTTAAGATAGCGCTCTAGAAAAGACATCAGTAGAGTGCCTGAGTTGTACAGTGGATCAAGGTAACCAATAAAACACAGAGTTTGTTACACCCTGGAAGGAAGTTGTCATGACTTAGAAAAACTAACATGTAAAGTTTTATTAAGAATTGCTGTGCTGAATAATCACGTATGGAAAAGTATAAAGGGAAAGCTAAATACCAATCTAGCCTTTAAACTAGGTATATGCAAAAGCATGAATATAGCAAGACTTAAGAATCCAGACCAGAAGTAAGTAAATGATGAAAATAAAAATGCATGAGAGTAGTTAGCTTAGTAGGAAGTAATGTAGAATTTCTTCTGCAGTCTTTCCTGGATCCGAGTGGGGGCGTAGAAGCCTAGAAGGTGCGGTCAGATTCACTACCATTGCGTCGCCCATTTACCCCACCAGAGACCTGAGTAGTTAAGCGGAGTTCTGGTAAGCTATCTTTTCCTTATATATGGTCCCTTGGAACAAGATAGATACAGCCTTACGGATACACTTCAATTATTACTGAAGAAGCGTTGTTAGATAACGAGCGATAGTGAGAGACAGTAAATCATTCCTGAAGAAGAGTTGTTAGATAACGAGCGATTGCGAGAGACAGTTAATCATTCCTGAAGAAGAGTTGTTAGATAACGAGCGATCGCGAGCTACAGTAAATCATTCCTGAAGCAGAGTTGTTAGATAACGAGCGATTGCGAGATACAGTAAATCCTTCCTGAAGAAGAGTTGTTAGATACCAAGCGATTGCGAGATACAGGAAATCATTCCTGCAGAAGAGAGATTAGATACCGAACGATTGTGATAGACCGATCCAACAGTACGGACGGCGATAGTTTAGATAATGTCACACTCCTGACCGTTCGTGCCTGTCAAAGGTACGTGAGCTGTTTAGGACACANTCNGNTCCAGCCTGCCGAAGTGGAAAGAAGTAGAGCCAGGTGGTCCTAGACCTGGCAGTCCCGATCGAATACGTTCAGAAGTCTGATGCTTCTCTCCTACCACTCCCANAGCTGTTTGTATTGAGTTAGGACTTAAGGTTAGCTTTAAGGCGCTGGGTTAGATTAGAGTTTATAACCAGGATCCTGTAGTTAGGGCAATATATTATAATGTCAGAGACATAAGCAAATAAAGTTAAGGTTTTTAGGGCGATATTTTATAATGTCAGAGACATAAGCAAATAAAGTTAAGGTTTTGGGCCTAGATGTGTTTGTTTGTACCCTCGGGGTACATTAGAGTCCAAGGTGTTGTAAACATATATCCCTGTACGGAAAATTCGTTCCAGGGTGTAGATAGTGGCAGTTAGAATAATCAACCTACGACCACCCCAAAGTGCGGTCTTCTGAGTTTTCCGGTATGAGGAGCAAAGCTGAACCTACTATTTGTGGTTGCCGAAGGCAACCAGAAAATTATAATATCTCGTGCGATCTGCCACACCACACACCTAGGTTCACCCTGGACAGAGGTAGCGGGTCGGCCAGACCGTTGAGTTATCCGACTTTTTATGCGGACGTCCGCCGACCCCGCGGGTGCTCTCCCTATAGGGAAGAGACCGTTATAAGTTTCCCAAGATATTTTGACTACATCCACCTTAATTCACTAAAGGGTTTCACGAAACACTTATACTACTTGCTAAGTAAATATCGATGTTATGAATGAAAAGGTAGAACTGCATACTTTTAATTAATTTAATATCTTGGATCAAAAGTCATTTATTTGCGTTAATTTCCTTAATGTATAACACAAACCAGTAACTGAACCCAGTATCTTATTGCAAAACAAGGGCTAAAGAAGTATTTAAAAGCTTGTTTGCTGTATTACACGTATATAAATATAGTATTGTAAATGTGCAAGAATACCTTTAAGCCTCTGTTTTATGGCATGTACTGTACAGCGTGGTTTTGATGAAAAAGACACTACATTTTTTTTTCCTTTTTGGTTTCCTTGAAAATGTAAACAGTAGTGTGAGGAATTTCCGAAATTTTTCCTTCGCGAGGTCCTCACCAGTGCATACAATTGGCTAATGACTTAGGACAGACAATTATAAATACCATCTAAAAGTGACCCACAGGCATAAGTGCGCCGCGCCCAAGAATGCTACGCACTGCCAAGAAAAACACTCTACAAGACAGTGGCGAATAGCAACGGCAGGTTTTTCGTTGATAAGGAAACGCTGAAAAAACAAGAGCCACCTTGATTGTAAAAAGAGTACGATTAATAAATGTCTAAAATAACCTCGTTAATAAATAAAGTGTGACGATTCGTTATTACTAGTGCACCTTATTGGAGACCCACTGTAAGTAACAGAATTGTAGCTTGTAAGATAGATGATGTAGATAATCCCAGATGCTAATGTGGTAGACTCTCTTAACCACAGCAATACTGGTCTCAGCTATATAGGGGCATAGTTTAGCAATCTATTTGGCATAGAGCAGCAGTCTAGTTGACAAAAACCAGATATTACGAGTGCTTAAAGTCAGATATGAAGAGGGCATAAATCATCTATGAAGAGTGCTTGAATCAGCAATTAAGAGGGCTTAAATCCACCTTTGTAGACGCAGCGTTCAGGGCCGTTGGAAGAGTATAAACCGTTGGTTGTTTAGGAGCCTAAATCCAGGGTTCGAAGTATCATAACAGTATCATAAAACGCCAGGACGGTTGTCGGGAGCCGTAAAGCAATTAAGGGGCTTATAACATATTGTAAGAAATCCTGGATGAAAAGTATTATTAGGAATAATCCTTTATGTTGACTATTTCGTAACAAGCAACTTGAGCCGTCGGAGAAACCAACTTTAGAAACTTTTCAGGAGGGGCTGCATGCCTGCTAAGGTGACTTCAAGCACCAAGGTTAGCGCCAACGCTCGAGAAATACTCTCGGCGATCATTACCGTATAAACGGAAGGATTTGATTAACCACCGGTGAGGGTGAATAAAATAGACAACCGGTATTTAATATAACTTGGGAAGAAAATATACTGTGAACAAGTCGCCATAAAGACCTTCAAATAAGTAATCGTTTTGTAACTGACAGGGACGGTAGCAGTNTCAANACATTGCAGAGCGAGCAGGAGTGACTGGANAGCGGACAGGAGATACAGAATAAGGTTCAATCANTAAAAGCAGAGACCAGGTTGTGAGGTATGTCGTTTCAGGAACTTTGACGGCTGACCGGCGTACCTGAGAACATATTAAGAAAGACATGCGGTAAGGCCAACCTGGCAAACATTTTGTGATACTAGATATAGAGTCATGTGTATATGGTAGTGAGTAAGGGTTGTTGGTTGTGCACTGTACTCGAGTACGTTCCACGGCGAATTAGGGCGCATGTATTGAATGTATCACTTTGGTGAATACAGTGAGCTAATACTAACTGAAAACGTTGTGTCTGAATAATTCTTCGTATTGTAATTGTAGCCGTAGTGTTCCTGAGGGAGGTGCCCCNTGTGGTCCGGTGAAGATAAGATTGTTACACCGTGGTGGTATGTGTATGTGGAACCTAAGCTGTCGACGTCAGCATTTACGTAGCGAAGCCAAGATCCCACACCCCAAGGTAACTTCCATGATGCGCCCCAAAGGTAAGAGCAATATCCGGTAAANCAATAATTCTTATTTCGCGCCGTGGCTCGTTTTGGAAGAGCGTTGTAGAAGGATACCGTAACAAATGTAGACTGGCACGTAAATTGTCTTATTTGTAGCATATCTGACGATTTTTTTTTAGAAACACAGTCTAACTGGCTTCAAATAAGAGGTTGTAGCGAATGAAGTGGAATAAACTAGCCCATAGTCTATCGCAAAAAATTGCTTGGGTTCTTACCCTGGGAGTAATATTGCCATGGCAAATTCTGCCACGTAGTGAGCAGTGCAAAGCAACAAGGAAAAAAATACGAAAGATAGAGCGTCATGTTGAACAGCCTAAGGCAATTACGAAATACATAGCCTTTTTGTGTAGGCGTATACTTTGCATTTAATAGTCATATTTGTCCTATGATACAAAATATACATTTAATTAAATAAATTGTTTCTAGGCCAGAATGTATATGCCCTTATTACACTTCACCAAATGCACTACTCAACTATTACACTTTCGGAACCATTTTCAATTTGCTTATCATGTCCCATTTTTGTCATAAAAATCTATCAGCTTGTCAACTAAAGCGAATGGTATAAGTTTGTTGTATAAAATGTGAAATATGTACGGTTATTTTCTTCTGATTTTTTGTAATTGTAAACTGCTCTGGCATAGTGTAAATCAATTTAGTATAGTGTACTTTCTGCCACAGTCATATCTTTCTTGAGGTATCGTATTAAATTTGTAGATTACACTTACTGTGAATTGAACATACAGTTATGCTACTGCCTAAATCTTCAACCAATCTTGTAATTTGTTGTACTAATTATGGGAACCTAGTCACGTTCTTCACCTTTATAAGTACAACAAAAGAGATAACGATTGATATTAGACTTTCAACTGTTTAGATGCAATGAAAACGGCAAAGTCAGTAACCGACTGAATGAAGATTGCCAACTATTAGCATGCTGGCGAAAAATATATGTGCTGTATATCGTAGCTAGAATTTTAAGTGTAAAAACTTTATGGAGGTGCACATATATGTTTCACATCTGTGCTCTTTTATTTGTTTCTGTTTACCAATTTGTAACAATCAGTATGTGCACGAAACCGGAAAACCACTGATTAACAGAGTAGTATGATAGGCGAAGAATAAATGGCATTGATGTATTGTTAGTATAAGATAAATGTATTAATTGTGTAACGTGGAAGATGTAAGTACTGCAAAGACTAATGTAAAAGAAAACCCTGAAGTGAAACAACCAGAATAACTGTGTGAAAGGGTTAAAGCTCTCAGTGTGCGGAAAAAGACTTACCAGCTGGGAGCGACCATATCGATAGGACGTGCTGACTCAAACTTTCGACTCAACAGAATAGTGCCTAGGAGCGCCACGAAAAGGAGACGGCGTTGGGGATGTAAGAAAATGAACGAAATCAAAATTGCTTTAAATAAATCGTCTGTCGAACGTTTCTTGAAAAAACTACTTAAAACTCACCTGAAAGAGTGAGAAACACGTATTATATACGCCGTAACTAGTAGGAAGAAGACAGAAGTAATGGGTAAGTGTCTTATGACCTTATGAACAGTTATAAATTCGCCGAGAGCCAATTTGTGCTGATATAGACGCCATTTCAAGGCTTATTGCAACAATTGAAGTATTCCAAGTGGAACCGCGATTAAAGCTTAACGTATTTCAATGAACATTGGTATTTAATACGAGCTACAGCAAGTAATTAATGATTTAATACTGAAAGTAGACATTTCTTCACTGAAATAAACCAAGTATAACGACTTAAAAATAGGCCTAAATCGTATCTGCGATATTAGCTGTCAACGTGAAATAGGGCTGGTAAACGATTATAAAATTAATAAAGACTTAACTATACAAATATTAAATAGCTAAAAGCGAACATTTATATGTAGAATTGTCTACAGGGGGAAACTGTATGCAGGGCTTCACCCTTAGATCGGTCATGATTATGTATTTATTATTTTAATGTTATTGCAGAGAGCTCGATTATGTGTAGCTTAGATTTAGTATAAGGTTGGTTTTTTATGTTGTTGTGTTAATATTAGTGAACTCGTGAGGTGAAGTAAGAAGCCAGAAAGTACAGTTAGTGGGGCATAATAAGGCCTTAAGTTTATTAAACTAGGTAGATGTAGCAACGTTCACCTAACGAGTCTGGACAGTATAATTAAATTACAGCGCAATATATACCATAATTGTAGGGAATTATAGCGATTGCAAAGCTTCGTTACGGCCGGATGTGCCGCCTGGCTGTACAAAACAACGATTACAAACTTTAAGATCGATGTAAATGAATTAATACGACCTAGTAAGCCTTCAGAATCGGAAAGTCATAATTTTTGCTTCCCATTGCTAATAAAATTAACTTAGCACTGCATAGATCGTGGTTACGAGTTTCATTTCAATCTTGAAACATCGTCGATGTGTGTAGCCACTGAGGTTGGCGTAACTACGCTCTGCAGTGTTGTTGAAAGTGTGTTGTTTAGAGGTTTAAAATATATTCAAGGTCCGAAAGCAGACAAATCCTTAAACACGACTAAGTTCTAACAGGTACGTGCTCGAGTAGTATCAAGTACAATATAACAATAAGAGCTAGCTATTCCAGCGGGCAATTTAAAGTTATGTGTTTAGCACCAGAGTAGGGTCAGCTCATCACATCAGGAGCTGATTTAGGGGGGCTGTCTCACACGACACCAGGTGATGATTGAACATAGTGAAGAGTATAGATGTTAAACATAGTTCTGTTTGGCGCCGCAACGTCCGGCCGAATTGTCGGAGCACTGTGGGCGTTGAGCAAACCAACCAGAACATAGTTCTGCTTGGCGCCGCAACGTCTGGCCGAATTGTTGGAGCACTCTGGGCGGTGAGCAAACCAACCAGAACATAGTTCTGCTTGGCGGCGCTGCAACGTCGGGCCATATTTGGAAGCACAGTGAGTGGCATAGTTCTGCTTAGCAACCGAACGTAGGGCCACATACATTGAACACAGGGAGACGAATGATTTAAATATGGACCAGGAAGAGTCCAGGCACCCAAATACAGCGATGGAGTTCACATTAAGTGACGGAGAGTTAGGAAAAGGGCCAGCGGAATCAAACCTTGCGCTCAAAGAAACGGAGCAGACAGAAATGGAAGCTATGGGGAGACTGGAAATAGAACCAAAGGTTGCAGAAAGTATAACAGCGGCGAGGTCGAGGACGAGCAACAGAAAAAAGAATCAGATTGCCAAACCTGAAACAAAACAGGTTCGATACTCGACCAGACAGAAGAAACAAAGGCGACGAATAAGTGAATCAAACACGGAGGAGGAGGATGAACTCCAAACATCGTAGGTGGATATGATGAGTAGCATAAGGGGGGACATAGGTCAAATTAAAGGTGACCTAATAACCCAAACCGCGGAACAAATACAATACATCAAAGGTGACCTCATTGTAGAAATGGGTCAAATTAAAGATGACATAATAACACAGAACGCTGACCAAATACAGCAAATTAAAGGTGACCTCATGGTAAACATACAACAAATTAAAGGTGACCTAATGGTAAACATAGGTCAAATTAAAGGTGACCTAATAACCCAAACCGCGGAACAAATACAATACATCAAAGGTGATCTCATTGTAGAAATGGGTCAAATTAAAGATGACATAATGACACAGAACGCTGACCAAATACAGCAAATTAAAGGTGACCTCATGGTAAACATACAAAAAATTAAAGGTGACCTCATGGTAAACATACAACAAATTAAAGGTGATCTCATGGTAGAAATTACACAAACCACTGGACAAATTACACAAATCACTGACCAGGTACAGCAAGTCGAGGGTGAAATGGTGCGCGGTCATGACCAAAGCGAACAAAATATGCACAAATTAACTGCGCAAACCACTCAAGTAAACAATAGGGTCATACATATACATGACAAGTTCACCAATGAGCTGGAGATAGTTAAAGACGCCATGGGTAGAACGCGTATAGAAACACATGCAGATATAAACCAACTTAAGGGTCAGACAAAAAGGGCATTAACACAGGCCATAAACACCCTAAAAGGGGACATGCAAACACTAAGTATAGAGTGTAATAAGAAAGTGGATGAATATGAAAACAAAATTTACGAAGGAGAACGGCCACAACACCAACTCAAAGTGGAGTTGAAAGCGAAGTTGGCCTAGATCACTCAAAAGGTAAACGACCTGGAGAACGAGGTGGCGGACAGGGTGACGAGGAAAGGGGTGTCGAGAAGCCCGTAGGTCTGGGGGGGGGGGGACAGCAACTAGACAACGGCCGAAACGTCGATAAACTAATGCGCAAGAGCAGGCGTGAACAGGGTAAACCCAGGACACAGAATCGACGCTCAGGCCGGAACCGAACCGGGGAAACTGGCGATACCGATTCGGGAGAGTCACTGTACCGCGGTGAAGGTGGTAGACAGCGAGAATCACAATTCTCAGATACTGAACAGTGAACCATGGCAGCCTAAACAGAAGCCGAAATGGCGAAGCGAGAAAGGAGATGATGATCGATACCGAACCGTGAATTGGCAAGTAGATGTCCAGAGTAAAAACAGAAAACAAGAACTAGCCTCGTATAAGGTGTTAATCCCTAAACACTTGGGATTCGAAGGAAATGATACTGAGAATCCGGTTAGATTCTTGAGAGAGGTAAAGGGCTATTACGAGTTAGTCGGACTGGACTCAAAAGTTTCCTTGATTGGCAAATTGCTCCACAAGCAAGCCAAAACGTGGTTTCAGTCAGTGTTACCTAACATCTATGACTATGCGCATTTCCGTGAATTATTTCTGGGACAGTACAGGGTCGACTAAAGCACCCTGTCAAGGAAATTATATGGAGTCAGACAAAAGCCAGGACAACATTTCAACGAATATGTCTCCAACGTAAACAAAATGCTCAATGAACTTATGGGTGACGAAATGCTCATACAAATAATAGCAGCCGCTTCTGAGGAGGAATAACACCCCATCATTTACAACTGCATGAGGGAGTGTAATAACCTGGCTCAACTGATGAGTCGAGTTAAGGAGTTCCGTGAGCTGCGTAGGGAGAAACGAGTGAAGGTCGTTCTGTATGAGGGAGTGCAATAATGTAGCACAACTGATGAGTCGAGTTAAAGAATTCCGTGAGATACGTAGGGGAACACGGACGGAACCGAAACGACGTAAGGAACCTGAAAGATACCCATAACCAAACTCGAGTTTTTACTACCGAGTTGAAACAGGATAAGGGGGATCAACCACATCCTACAGTACCCAAACGGAAGGGTGGAGGAGACCCTATAACTGAAATGAGGGAAAGAGAGAGTGGCAGCCGGGAAGGCCGTTTAATTCCGAAAATGGATGGCAACCGTGAAGACGCGATATAAGTTACTGGGATGACAGAAACCCGAACAGATATGGGGGGACGGTTGACCACCGCTGGTGTAAAAACAACCAAACAGGGGTCAATAGGAGAACGAATGGAGGAGCCAATACTAAAGGCCAAACACAACCAAAGAAATCGGGAAACGGTTTCGGGGATGCCGCCAGGTTGGGGCCGCCATCCCGAAACAGCACATATTAAGCACAACCATAACGTCCATGGTAAAGCTGGGAGAAAGACCACCGTTGACATATTTTAAATGGATGGTGGGAGATCGGGACTTGATTGTGTTAGTAGATAAAGGTGCGAATGCCAATTTTATTAGATCCAAAAGTGTGTCTGAAGGACTGAAGAGAATCCCAACGACGGCCAGGATGGAATATGTGAAAGGGGAGATTGATCTAGTAACGTGCGTAGATATAGCCCTAGACATCGATAATAACCACAGTATCGCGATACGAGCCTACGAGGTAGCTACCGAACTTGGTTACGATGTCATTCTGGGGTGGGAGAGTCTTAAAAGCCTCCAAGTGGTGATAGACGTGCATAAGGGTAATGTAATGGCAAGGACGCTGACAGGGGATGAAGTACTCATTAACAGTATACCCTTAATAGGGGTAGATAAAGCCCAAATAGGGGATGCCGGAAGTTTAAACAGAATACGTTTAAACGAGGCGAACGCAGTCAGCGCACGTGACGCACGCAACGCAAGCAACGTTGGACACGTTAAGGGCACCGGGGAGATAGTAAAGTTAGACGCGATTGAAGATAAGCACGAAGTAAGTGCACAGGGGAGTAGAGAGGTGGACGGATTAATTGCAAAGCACCCGCAATTCTTTGCAGGGGAGCTGGGAAGGATAAAAGGGGTGACACATCGGATTATTATTGAGGGAGAGAGAGATGGAAAGGCAGGAATGACCACCATAGACTACACACGAGACAACACAAAATTCGCAGTTAGTCGGCTTTTTAGTAAGGAAAGAACAGTAACCATGAAACTAGGCAAGCTTGCACAATGGTGTAAAAGTAAACACAAATGTAAAATGGAACTAAGAAAGGGGCCAAAGAAATGTAAAGAAAAATGAATGAACAATCAAGAATCAACGGTGTTGTATATAGTGTTATGTAATGCCATGTGTAAAGTATGTTGATGTTAGAATTAAAAGTGAGCCGAATGGATTGTAGTGTAAATGGAACTTAAGAGAGCAGGGGGTTCGTACACACACATCGTTCCTGGAGTTTTGGAAGATTTCCCAACCACTTAAGGGTGTATCGTAAATCTCCGGGGGGACTTAT
Organism: Machilis hrabei; assembly: GCA_003456935.1. Classification (NCBI taxonomy): domain Eukaryota; kingdom Metazoa; phylum Arthropoda; class Insecta; order Archaeognatha; family Machilidae; genus Machilis; species Machilis hrabei. Next base: position 7,255 of record KZ869543.1, on the reverse strand, counting down.
GTAACGATCAGTATGTGCATGAACCCGGAAAACCACTGATTAACAGAGTAGTATGATATGGGAAGAATAAATGGCACTGATGTATTGTTAGTATATGATAATTGTAGTAAGTGTGTAGCTTGTAAGGTGTAAATACCGCAAAGACTAATGCAAAAGAAAACGCGGAAATGAAACAATCAGAATAACTGTGTGAATGGGTTAAAGCTCTCAATGCGCGGAAAAGGACTTGCCAACTGGGAGCGACCATATCGATAGGACGTGCTGACTCAAACTTTCGACTCAACAGAATAGTGCCTATGAGCGCCACGAAAAGGAGACGGCGTTGGGGACGTAAGAACATGAACGAAAGGAAAAGTTCTTTAAATAAATCATCTGCCGAACGTTTGTTGAAAACTACTTAAAACTCACCTGAAAGAGTGAGAAACAACTATTATATACGCCGTAACTAGTAGCAAGAAAAGACAGAAGTAATGGGTAAGTGTCTTATGACCTTAAGAACCGTTATAAATTCGCCGAGAGCCAATTTGTGCTGATATAGACGCCATTTCAAGGCTTATTGTAACAATCGACGTATTCCAAGTGGAACGTGGCCCCAGTATTTTTCCGAACTTAGAACATGACAGCTTTCAATAGTTCATTGTTGATGAGTGGAAAAAAATGTATAATATAGTACTTGGCTCCCGTCCCAAAAGTCGTGGGTTCGAATCCCCTCGTAAGACAGGGATGTTTGTATTGAGCTAAGTGTGCACTTGTGTTGTCCTAAGTGTGCAGTTGTGATAATAAGAGTTAGCATAAGTTTACAAAAAGTTCTCAATATTGCAGCGAGATTGTTTCTTTTATAAAAGAACGCTTAGCTAAACGACTCAATTTTTCAAACCCCCTTCAGGAAGCAGGCTTATTCACAAGTTACAAGAATTTTTTTGTGTTGAGGGCAATACCATTCAGAATTTTGAATTAATTTTCTGTACACGTTAGGTGAAAACAGCATAAAAATTGCCCAGAATGAAAACACATACCAAAAAAAACAACCAAATTAAAAACTAGTTGTATACAAATTGGTGTAAGAACTCT
>KZ869542.1:9663-31905 GCA_003456935.1 Machilis hrabei | reverse complement strand
GCGAATTTAATTTTTCGTAGCTTGGTAAGTGAACGAAAATTTGCGTTTTAAGCGAAACGAAATTTCGCGTCACGCTTCGTTTGGATATGACAGAATCGATCCTGGTACTGTATCTAGCATNAAAAATAATTCACCTTGACATCGTATTTATTAAAAACTGAAGCCGGTTAAGTGCGCAATTTGTGATTTTGTTTTTAACAAATGCAGCAACAAAATCTCAATAGAAGTATTTTGAAGTAAGATAGTATTATACTTTCCATGCGAGTCTTTTTTTGGTGATACTGAGCAAAAATATAACTTAAATTCATAATGTAAAATGCCTACATTCAACTATCTATGTATTTCTCTTCAAATGTCGCTGTTGAAAGGTAACATTTTAACCGGCAACTTTCGGCACGAATTCAAAAAAAAATCTATTCAACAAGATATAAGAAAAATGAGGGAATGTAGTAGTGCAAGTGAATCAGTTATATATTTCTCAATCAGTAANGAAAGCGATGGNTCNACAACTATGAAACAATACAGCAAGCAACAAGTTTCGTTATCAAAAGAAGAAAGCAAAACGGAAAGGCTAGAAAATGAATAGGTCCGTCCTACATTTCAAATTCCATCTCTTTGACAAACAATTATATCTTCACAAGAAAAAAATACTAGCAAAAAGCAGAGACCATATATTAAACAATCATATAGGACAAATGTGAAGAGTAAAAAACACGCTCAACGAAAACGTATTGAGGAATTTCCAGCTTCAACTATGCAGAGTTTATTTACAGTACCAGGAACGATTTTGTCATATCCAAACGAAGCTGATATGGCAAAATCGTTCCAGGTACCGTAAGTGTTTATAAGTTTAAAANACAGGTGAACGGTAAATGTTTACACACATTAAATTGGACTTTTCAATTCAAAGAACAAGAATTAATGCAGCAGTTTGCCTGTAATCACTTTATCCAGTAGGAACGGAGAAATGTATTTTTCGTGTGCATGATTTTCTGCCGTTAGTGGCGAATGCTCATAATAAAAATAATGACAACGGAAAGTAAAAAATGTTCGAAGGAGCATGGTATCGAAAATACTGGTCTCATACGCGAAATATTTACTCTTGGAAAGATTCCAGAAGGCTTGTCAGTATCTTCACGATGTACACACATACAAAACTGGATTTGGTATCTCGTTGTTTGTGAACTCGAGAAGTGATATGGGGTCACACATCACTACAAACTGAAATGCAAAGCACACAATAACGATCACAAGGTAGAAAAAGCGAAACAAGTGACAAAAAATACAACGTAAAGAACACATTACCAAGATTTGTGCTCCATTAAGCACTCAAAATATTAAAAACCTTTTTTTCGTAAAAAGTTGGCAGCTTTCAGAGTAGTATCAGTTTGCGAAAAATAAACGTAGAACAATTTTTCTAAAACGAGTGTAAACGGTAAAACCTCTACTTTAAAATCTATTTGAGCATTTTCTAAATTGCTTTTACCACGCTAAGATGTCCCGCCACAAAGAGGGACGTACGTACCGGTACTTTCTCGCACACGNATTTGGTCTTGTGGAATTTCAATCCAAAATTGAGACAGTGCTTCGGTTAACTCGTCCAGATTTGTTGTTGTCTCTTGCGGTNTCTCAGACGACGTTCTAAAATATAACACATATGTTCTATCGGATTCAGTGGAACTCATAGGTGGATGATCAAGCACAGCGATTTTGTTATTCGTAAAGAACAGTCGTGAGAAACTGNCGGTATGAGGACGTGCGTTGTCGTGCATGAATACGACCCACTTTTGCGTCTGATTAGTTAAACGTAAGCCGTAAAACATCGTTCACATACCGCACTATCATTGCTGGAGGTGACAAGACTACAAGTTATGTATGAGAAAATATTGTAATCCCCCAAACTATGATACAGGCACCACTGAAAGCTGGACCCAACTTGGTACAAGGATAGTTAATAGGTATACTAGATAAAAAACAGTAGTTCAACTCGTCTGAGAACACGCCTCGTACTCCACAGTACATTTAATTGTATATACTGCAAGCGAGCGCGACAATGTGACAACGTCAATCTCTGCACCTGAGAGCGCCGGAGAGATTAAGCTTTGCTCCCTAGTAAGTCTTTTTCCTCTTCCCTCTGACAAAGAAAACTGACAAGAAAAACATTGTTACTAATAGTTACGAAAATGTTAGGTCAATCAGTCAAAATCATTTTGTTTTCATGTGTTCACTTGCTATATTTAAATGTACAGCGATTTCTTTGTCAAAGCGGACAGTATAGATTTTGAACAAAAAAATCTGAAATGCCGAAATATAAATTGGTTTGCGTTGGATAATACTTAATTTGATTTCAAATAGTTGGGCAAAAAAGCCTCACAATGTAGGGGTAACATTAAATAACTTTGTGAAAAAATCATTGCACAAATGGGAAGGTTAATTTATTTCTGATAAAGTGATGACATAATTTAAAAAATCCCAAGTCCATACATCGTTTAAAACGATTTTTTTTTTCAAATCGGTTTCAAGGCCAAAGTAGAGGCTTTACTATTTATAATCAGCTTTTAAAAATTGTTCTGCGATTATTTGTTTTCAAACTTGTTTACGAAAAACTTGATTCCATAATTTTCTGCCGATATAACCACCCGATCAACAATGACTTCCAGAGGTAGAAAGGGAAGTGAAAACAGGACAATAGATTTGGTTTAAGTTCTGTGGTGTTTACTTCCAACACTTGTGTTTAGAGGCAGATATGGGAGTAAATGAACAAAACGAGCACACCCACGCACCTATGAGAAATTATTACTAGCTGTCTGAGCGGTGTCAGGTTTACTGTTCAGAAACTGGGGAAAAAAAACTGAGGAAGAAAGGAAAACGATATGAATGGAATAAAGCACCGAAGTACAGCAATCGAAAGAAAATTATGTACCAGTTTTGACAGAGTACAAGAGCAAGGCTATATAAAAAGATCAAACAACTAACAAGATGCCATCGAGCTGTTTTTCCTTCAGACATAAATGACACAGTGTCTACTTTACTACGTAATTTAAGCCCTCAAGATACATGTTCTGACCTTTGCCCCATATTATTATTACTCTTTTTGAACTCAGCTGTCATAAAGGGATTTTTTTACCAGCCCGTTTATGAAAACGGGAATGAAATGGCGTTTTCTCTTCACTTCCTCATTAAAGTGGAGTTAGCTCCTTCCATTACTGAAGAAGTAGTAGCTGTACATGAAAAAAAAAAAAAACTCGCAAAATAGTTATTAACGACAAAATCACTACGAACCAATGCAATTTAAACGATGCGCGGAGCGTAAATCATCTTGTAGCTAGTATGTTAGGTTTATTTCCAGATGCAATGCGAAATTTATATGTACAGTGCATTTTTTGTAAAAAAAAAAAAAAGTACCGATACTCTCTGCTGGATTTCGGCGACGCGTGGTACAGGACATACAGCTCATCAGTGAACCTTTTAAATCAATCGATTCCTGATACTTGCTTTACCGTATTACTTACAGAAAGCTCTAATCTGTGCTTAGCACAATGCCAAACTATAACGGAAGGCAATTTGTCTTTTAGGAATTTCTTACCCTCACTGTTCATGAAGAATGCGAGATTTTGAGTATGTGTACTTGTTATCTTGATTTGCCATGTCAAGACCGACGGCTACACTAACTCAGAACAGCGATAAACCTCTTTCACGAGATTAAAATGATAGAGTAAGTGACTAGCTGTGGATGGAAAAAAAAAAAAGAAAGAATAAATACATTCAGAATTTAATACTGTTCTGCGAGAAAAGGTGCCGGTACCTATATATATATTCAATATCTTAAAATTAAATAAAGCTAAATTGTATAGCAATCATCCAAACAGCAGACCCAAGGTCCTCAAAAATTATGTTGCACACAGAGAGCGCAGAAAATACTGTATCATATGCGATAATCACCTAATGCAGTAGTACAGTATTTCCGCGCTCAATACCCTAACTCTTATTCTTTGTGGTAACGTAATAACTACGGTCTCGGTTGTATTACGAGCTCCAGTAATCTACAACACATTACATACATTACATTACACATTATATTTAAATACTAGTGCGTGTTTGAATTTCCTGACGCTTAAGTACAAAGTCAAAGGAACGCGCGCATTGCGTACCATGTAACTCGAATAAGCTCCAATACATCTCCTTCATGTTCGTAGGTTTTAATGAATTGTGGCTACAAAGACACATACCACAATTTTGTCCTACAAAAATGATTTGTGATCATCTTCAATATTGTTCACAGGGTTTCTGCGTTACTACCAGACAATTCCGCCAATTGAACACGTTCATGAACTAAATAGCCAAACTGGTCTCAGCCAAGGTCACTAAATATACGTATAAGATCTAGTGCCACCACTAGTACGATCGGTAGCAGGATTGAGACTACTTGTAAGATCCACAAATTCTTATAGGTATACAGCATCGTTTATGGCGAGGCTTCACATGCCTTTAACACTTACAAGGGAAGTACCCAGTGGGAAGCTATCCGACTTCACGTATGTTATAGTGGACCTTTTTCTAGTATGATTTCACCCTACGACATACGGCGAATGGCCACGCAATTTTTGCCATAGGCAGATGTTTTTGTTATTTCGTTCAAATCACTTTACTAACCATAATATACCTCACACCCTACAAGCAATGGCAGTTCTGAAAATAAAAAAGACTGAAAGCCGGTGGAGTTACCATTCAGCTACGGGAAGCACGAAGCGTGTGAGGTATATATAACAATGGTTATACAGTGATTTGAACGAAATAACAAAAATAAAGAAGTTCCTATGAAAAACATGCTTGTCCATTTATCGTTGTCATAGGGGAAATCCACGCGAGGAAAACAACATACATGAAGCTCACTGAAATCAGAGCGCTTCCCACTGGGGTCTGTCCTTGAAGTACAAGTATACACAGCAGCCCTTAAAAGATTACGTTCAAATTTACAAATTTCACCAAACCTTTGTACACGTAACACAATANCATATTAATAACTAGTGTTAGCTACATGTGTGCATTCCATGAGTGTCATGCTTTTACTTTCTACTGTCATCAGGTGTTGTGAAGTGGTTGGTGGTGCAGTGCAAGGGGTCTGTAGGGGAAGGTGAAATTAGTGGGCAACTGGTACATTTGAAGGATTTGCAGTCGCCAATCTGGGAGAACAAAACCTTCATTAAACGACCAGCATGCAGTTAAGTCATTTCAAACACATTTGTCTTTATTTACATAAGTCTCCATTTGCATTTATACAGTCTCCATTTCACAATCATGCTACACAACGTTCGTACAAAAAAGGACATTAACACAAAGCACACAAAAGCTACTAGTCTACGTACTACATCAAATACACCACAAAACAACACAGGGAAGTGCAATTCAGTTAAAACAACAGTTACAACACGTTACATGCCACGCAGGTCCGTCCATCTATACGTCATACTGTGTTTCATTTAAAGTCTCGTGTGAATAACAAGCGAGAGTAATGGCTACTTTAACAGTCTGCTTCAGGCAAGGGTTACAACATTCATGCAATAAACGAAGCTACAACAAACAAACTATCCATTAACAACTTCAAATGTAACATATAATACACATAGGTTCAGCACTTTTGTTATCTATTGCAAAACACATTACAAATTAAAATCAACTAAGAATTACAACCACTCAGATCGATAAAATCACAAACCTTTTGACAGTTCAAATGAGAACCATTTTCACGACACCTGCATATAGCTTATATATTTTTTCAATAGCTTTCGATTGAAGTTGCTTGCACATGTATGATGATAACATATTTTACAAATCTTCACCTCTAAACATACCCATTTTAACAGATACTGTAAAATTGTGAAAAGATTGTTTAAATCACAAATGCATCTCTCGGAAAAAAATAGTAAATATGTTATGCTGCCTATGAAAGAAGAAACGATATAATTAATGCACACAAAATAATCTCAACAGTTTTCACATCCTTACGTTTTACGTAAGATGTAAACAATTCTTAAAAGGGATAAAAAAAGTAGTGAAACATGTCAATAATTGCTATTTATTCTTATCATTACTTTAAAACTAGTCAGATATCAGAAGCTAGAGAGCAAACCAAAATAATAATTTTGTTTCATACGAGCCACGAAGGTAAAAACTAAGCGAAGCAGCAATGGAAGGCAAGAACGTAGAAAAGTAGGTTCCTAATGTTAATTAGTTGTGAATATATATATACAGGGTGTTAATAAATAACACCGACAAATTGATAGGGCGAGTTCCTTTGAATAATTTGAATCGAAATTGAAGAGTACGGGTAACATTTTTTGTTTAGAGGCTCCGTTTAGGCTTTACATGTCCCAAAAGAGAAAGTATCGATTTGGCAACATACACAATTGTTCATAGAAAACTAAAGAGTTATACCACCACTTTGAATAAAAATTGAACACAAGTGACCGCTTAAAAAGTGCCCGATTGACTGAACAGTCAGTACCGTCCATATGTCATAAGTTTGTATTTACTTTACCAATGTTAATGTTGATGTTGTGTACACAAGTCGAATAGGCACATTTTATCGGTGACTACTTCCCACTGACACGCAACATTGTCAAGCTGTGTATACTTCTTGACTACATTTTTTACATAAGTAAATATTCAACATGTGTACACAACATCAACATTAACACTGGAAAAGTAAATACAAACTTATGTCATATGGACGGTACTGACTGGTCAGTAAATCGGGTACTTTTTAAGCGGTCACTTGTGTTACACTTTTATTCGAAGTGGTGGTATATCTTTAGATTTCTATGAAAAAATTGTGTATGTTTGTAATAATAAAATTCACGTTTATAAATAAGTCCTTGAGCTACTCTGTTACTTATAGGCCTAATTAGCCTACACTGTTTTAATCCAATTATTTCCTACAGTTAATTGAAAACAAATTGGTGTCGCAATCGAGGTTTGAACTGCTGACTATAAATGCATGTATACTTAGAAAGTAAAACTAATACCGTTGAGCTACGAGCACAGCACAATTTGAAGAGTTTCTGAATGTGTAGTTAATGTTACTCACGAAGCGGTGTTGCCAAATCGATACTTTCTTTTAGGGCATGTAAAGCCTAAACGGAGCCTATAAACAAAAAATGTTACTCTTCAATTTCGATTCAAATTATTCAAAGGAATTCACCCTATCAATTTGTTGGTGTTATTTATTAACAACCTGTATAGCTACGTTTGATTTTCACGTATACGGTATGCACGTGTATGTACTTAAAATCACTTCCGAGAGAACGCAACGGATGTTCACTTCTATTTAAAATACGTGTGCACCAAACTACTCATTTCCCAATGAAAACGTACGCATAACATACACGACCCAGGAAACTATCGCAAAATCATGGTGGCCTTGATAAAGTGTGAGGTTTAAGACAACGCCATGGAGAGACATACCTAAGGACGTTCACCCCTCTGTACAGATCAGTTGGCCGAATGCCTGATGGGTCCAGGTGGTTTGAGATGCTGCTTGTCATCGTCCAGATGCTGTATGTGGTCGAGAGTGCAGTTATCGATTAATTCTCTGTCTGTTGCCGAAGCTTTGTGTAAACTAACTGCGTCACCGTCAACGTTAATAATAGGTGATACTGTATTAACTTCACCTGTTCTCAATGTCGTAATAGCAAAATACGTAGACTATACGATTGGTACATTCTTCAAATAAGAAAAACTTCCCCAATATTATTACTGAAAGTAGCACTTACATCCTCACGTTTCTGGTTGTTTAGTCAAGAACTCGTTCCTAAATTTACGTACAAACAACGAGCTCACTACTATTGAAGCATTACTTTACGGCTGGGTTACATCACATGATACTGACAAAACATTTTCATAAACAATGTGTGCAACTTCATACACTTCAAAGTATATTAATGAAACAAACGTCAGTGGAATCAATTAGGTATTTATAACTTAATTTACAATAGCTGTTCTACCTTCGAAAACGCACCTATAGATGCTCTGTTAAGATTCGGTTTGGTTCTAAAGAGACTGACAACCACGAGTTCTGTACATTTGTGACCAGCAGTACCAAACACATATGNCAAAGGTAGTCCATTGGGTGTGTAATATTTGTTTAGCTGAAAGTAAGAGTTAATTTTCTGTTCACTATACGATGGACTTCAGATTTTATAAATGTTGCACCACCATGTTGAGGGAAGCACTTTGAAGTGAGGTACTGTGCGCTACAGTACCTTTACCATCTGTGTCGCGATTTGGTAGTCAGTATCACAAATGTAACGTAACTCAAAACGTCACGCATGTTAATACCAGCTGAATCTTACTTTTGTTACTGTTTTCGCTGCTCAGTCTTCACACACTAACGGGCAAAGGAGGAGTTAATTCGACAAAAAACAGACGAGACGTTACTCGAAGTCGACAAGTTTGTGCGCCACTGAGATTTTTTTATCTGCTGTGCAGCGTTGGTGTTCCGAGGTTCTGATTAGTGCTGGCATTAAACACTGTAAATAACTTTAAATATAATGCTCAACTGCATTTTTTTACCTACTCACTTGAGATATGACTTTCGAACAACCCAATTAGGACTAAACTGTACTGTCCATGCCAATGAGTGTTCACTGAATTATGACCACCTACTCTATATCTTGCTGGCCCTCCTTCTGCTCGGAGCACGGCCTTTACTCCACGTAGCAGTACACTATTATGCAAAATAGTCTACATCTGAAACTACCGTAACCAGTTAGAGGGCGTGCCCTGCAGGTGAAAATATGTACACAAGAGCTTTGGCATTAGAAGAAAGAGGCTCTGGATTCATCTTGTATGGCATCAACTGTAGAGGCCTGTGGTGGCAGTTCTATGACATGGGGCATGTTTAGCTGGCATGAACTGGAACCACTGGTGTACACTGAACAACCTCTCAACCACAATTGCTTTATCGGACCCACTGACCATGTACATANACCCTATGATGTTGTGCTTCTACCCACATGGTGATGGTTTCTTCCAGGATGACAAAGCTCCAGGTCATCGNGCTAATTTGGTGAAGGAATGGTTCTATGAACACAGAAGTGACATGAACCATCTTGAATGGCTCTCAAACTAACCCGATCTTAACTCATTTAAACATTTATGGGATTTTGCAAAAAAGACAGGCGAGACAGTTGAAAAGAGTTCCTAGTTCAGGTCCTAAATTATGGGCCGCAATTGAAGGAGCTTGGTTGCTGTTCCCCACAACAGCGTACAAATACCCGGTGGAGTCGATACCTCGCCGAGTAAACTCCGTACTCCGAGAGAAAGGAGGGCCATTAAGATACTGAGTAGGTGTTTACAATTTAATTAACACTTTTGTAATTCTATTTGCAGTCATGACAATGGACTTTCAAAAATTATGTCCGAGAAGTAATTGTCAACAAACGAACATTTCTAAAACACTTTGTTTAGCCTTTTTTATCTTTTAATGTGAATGAGAATTGTACTTGTATTATACCATTTCTACATGAACGTAATTATGTTTAATGAACACCAAAAAGGACGACGTTTTTCCTACGCAGGAGCAACACATCTTGAATACTACACCACCGCATGTGCTACACTGTAGACTGGAGAAATTAAACACGTGAAGATCAAATTATTGGCATGTAATCAATAATGAAAACGCAGTAAAAGGTTAATTTAATTTGTTGTTTAACTTTTCGACATACTTGTAAAAAATATCTCTTCCAGATGCCTGTATTAACATGAGGATTAAAATAAAATTTTGAAACACTATCATCAAGAGGTACTGTATTAGAATTTTAGCAATAATGAAGCTGCTTCTTGCATGGCGAAACAGACATTTTATCTTTTTAAAATAGAACCAGCTTCTTTAAACACACATCTTGTTAGATTTGGCTTTTAGTAGACAATTTTTACATTACACTAGGAAGTTACATTTTATTATAAGCAACAGTGTTTGATTTTACTTTCTGGCCAAAACATTTGACATATCATACAAAAAATAATATTTTACCGTAATGAAGTAATTACTGGTAACACAGATCGTTCTTGCCGCTCAACTACATACATCATTAGACATATTCAGATGATCGTGGCTTCGGTTAATTTGTTTACTCGAATGGAATCGTACCTATTCCTGTCTTGCTCATTAGCGTGGGTAACCGTATGAAACGAATTCGTGTTAATATCAACTTTAGCTCTGGTGAAAACATATAACGGCATTGCTCTAGAATAAAGCAAATTTGAACGATACAGTCACGTTACATAAATATTGTTTGACTCTATTACCAAAACCAACAGATGTTGGCAGCCTTTTATGTCTAGGTGTCACGAGATTTATTATTGTCGTATGTATCCTATTCGGTTGACGAAAGGTAAACAAGGCAGAAAAAGTACAAAACAGGAATACACTAAACGCGTTTTTTGTTTCTGGCAAGTAAGCCAACCAAATGTTCGTATGTAACAGCTCATCCACGCCCAAGAATGCACATGTTCATATCAATCCAAACATATATGCGTAGCTTCATATATGATGGTATTCAGCCTCTATTCAAATTCAAACGTTTGGATACCATGCACCAATTGAAGTATGATGTGTAATGCTATGGGACAACCTGGATACTTCGAAAAAAGCTGTATTAAAGTAAACAACTTGATTCTTAGTGAACAGATGATTTCTTAAGAGTGGGCTTTAGTTAAAGCGTGTGACGTCATTATTTTATTTATATTTTTGGTCACTACTGCTACCAAATAAAGACAGAAATGGAAAAAAAGTAGAACACTATTTTCCTTCAAAATAGTTGCATTAACATGGTGGTGCAGAATTTATTAACACACACACATACATTAATTAATTAATTTAATAAAATCAAAATTGTAGCAAAAGCGTAACCTTTGTAGTAACTATAAATTGAAACTCAAATTACGCATTTACAGGGCTTCAGTTTTAAGTAGATTTTTCTAGAAATAAACTAATACAGAAAGAAGCCTTCATGATGAAACTTCCGAAAAATGTCACTGACACATCTCCGATCGTGATCCCTACACCCCAAAGTTACCATCTGTTCAAAGTTTATATAGATAGCCTACTTATATAATATATATGGGATATAATGGTTCTTGTGGACACGATAACTTCCGTAGATCTGACCAGATTTCGATTAAACTTTGTACACACATTTATGTGGTCAATATCTAGGTTAAGTTCGTAAATGGAGGGAATCTGACAAAGGTGGTGGGGGATGCAATGGAATTCCATTTTTAACGTCCCTACCGGAGAACAACTACGATCACAGGCTGACTCTGAGGTTAACCCTTCATACTCAGGGCTAGAATTCGGCCCGGTTCAGAAGAATCTCTCCACTACAACTGTGGCCATAATTATTTAGAACTGCTCAGATTCGTTGAAATCAGCTACACTGCTGTTATTTTTATTCCACAGCAGGCTGGTAAATAAATTCAATGACAATGTTAGTCAGGTTCGCCACTATCAGGTGGTCTAATTTTTATTAAGCCAATATTCATAATGAAATTTGCTGAAATTAACAAAACTTTGCTCAAAATGTTGACTGAGTATGCGATGGTAACGATATGTGATGTTTAACGTCCTGGCAACATCTGATGGGTCATTTAGATATCGTAAACAATTATTGTTATGATTAATGAAGACGAATAGTCATCACAAACATCCATGCCTTTCGCGGGATTCGAACCCACAACCTCTCGGGCCAGAACGCGCTGTGCCAACCACTAGATCAAGCAGGTCGACTCTGAGTAAGCTATGTATTAATGTATTTCAAATATNCTTTCCGAGAGCACACACGAAATTTCTTGCGGCTGGTTCCAGAGGATTTGTTTTAATAATATACGAAGTTACACGTGTATGTTTGGACTGATAGGAATATGTGCATTCTTGGGCATTGACAAGCAGGTTCACATACCAAAAAAAGGCGTTTAGTGTATTCCTGTTATCCTTAGTTTTGTACTTTTTCTGTCTCGTTCAACTTTTGTTAATCGAATAGGATACGTGTGACAATAATAAATATCGTGACACCTAGACATAAAAGTCTTCCAACATCTGTTGGTTTTGGTAATAGAGTCAAACAATATTTATGTAACGTGACTGTATCGTTCAAATTTACCTTTATTCTAGAACATTGCCATACTATATTCAGAGCCGAAGTTAATATTAACACGAATTCGTTTCATACGGTTACCCACGCTTATGAACAAGACAGGAATCCCTACAATTTAAATCGAGTAAACAAATTAGCCAAGATACAGTCATCTGAATATGTCTAACAATGTGAGTAGTTGAATGGCAAAGACGATGAGTGTTATCAGTTTGATGTACAACATTACACTGAAAAGGGATCTGTCCGAAGTGACACATTACTTCAACAGGGCAAAATATGATTTTCTGACAATACGTCAGTATTCAAGTGTAAAAAGGTTTTGGCCAGAAAGTAGAATCAAACGCTGTTCCTATACTAAAATTGAACTTCCTAGTCTACTGTAAAAATTGTCTACCATAAGCCATATCTAACAAGATGTCTGTTAAAAGAAGCTGGTTCTATTTTAAAAAGATAATAATGCATCTCTGATTCACCAAGAAGCAGCTTCATTACTGCTAAAATTATACTTAAGAAACTCTTGATGTTAAGAGTTAGGCCCTACAGGCGATTTTCACACCAGAAAGACCTTCTGTTTTTAACAAATTGAATGTATCGTAGCCATCGGCCTATATTCATACTGAGTGGCAAGACTCTCCTACGGTTACATATTTTATCCCCGAGTTACTTGCTTATATTACAACAACAACAACAAAATTAACGGGATCTTTAATAAAACAAACTAAACAGCCTACGTCCACAAATCCCAATGTAGGCGATCTCATAAAATATAACTGACAACGAAGAACTGCATTTACAATTTGTTTTATTTGAAAGAAGAACGAAGTAGTGAGTGAGAAAATGCTATTTGCATGTGCCTAATTTTTCAGTCTACAACGGTAATTTTTGCTTAATATCCTTCTACCACAAATCAATAGTTTTTCTTTAGTTGTTAGATTTTAATCAATGATCCGATATTAGGCGTCTGAGCAATGTGAGAGTATGTCTGAAAAAAACAAACAACGATAGTCAGTGAAACATCGTTCATTATTTTGTCCACAGTTAAGTCTGCAGAACTATGTATGCGACTGTGAACCGTGGGATGCGAGTTCGAGTCCCAGAACCGGAAAGAAATTTGAAACAATTCTCAGTAGCAATTTCAAGATGCCTGAAGACGAGAGTAGATATACAGTACCATCATCGATTTTGTCATATCCAAACGAAGGGTAGCGCGAAATTTCGTTTCGCTTAAAACGCAAATTTTAGTTCACTTACCAAGCTACGAAAAATTAAATTCGCTATTACGTCTTTCAGGCTTTGCCTGAAAGACGTAATAGCGAATTTAATTTTTCGTAGCTTGGTAAGTGAACGAAAATTTGCGTTTTAAGCGAAACGAAATTTCGCGCTACGCTTCGTTTGGATATGACAGAATCGATGCTGGTACTGTATCTCTCAAAACATAGCAAGTATAGCTAACCTGTCAATGGATATTGCCCAACTAAATTAATCAACCAATGTCATGAACGTAGTTGATAGTCTACTTTAAAAGCTTTAAATACTTACATCTCAATTATCGTACAACAGAGAAACTCACACTATGAGAACATCCTGCATTTCTATTATTGAACACGTTCGCCTTCCTTTAATTAATATCCGATACACCAAATAGTTAACTGTATCTACTAATGATATTTCAAATCTAAATGTATTGAAAGACTTGTTAACTCCCCCAACGCGTTAACAACAGAAAACAACTTTGCAGCTACGAAAAATTAAATTCGCTATTACGTCTTTCAGGCTTTGCCTGAAAGACGTAATAGCGAATTTAATTTTTCGTAGCTTGGTAAGTGAACGAAAATTTGCGTTTTAAGCGAAACGAAATTTCGCGCTACGCTTCGTTTGGATATGACAGAATCGATGCTGGTACTGTATCTCTCAAAACATAGCAAGTATAGCTAACCTGTCAATGGATATTGCCCAACTAAATTAATCAACCAATGTCATGAACGTAGTTGATAGTCTACTTTAAAAGCTTTAAATACTTACATCTCAATTATCGTACAACAGAGAAACTCACACTATGAGAACATCCTGCATTTCTATTATTGAACACGTTCGCCTTCCTTTAATTAATATCAGATACACCAAATAGTTCACTGTATCTACTAAAGATATTTCAAATCTATTGAAAGACTTGTTAACTCCCCCAACGCGTTAACAACAGAAAACAACTTTGCATTGCGCCACGTAACCACCTTTCAAATTCAAAAACCTTGCTCATTAAACCTAGTTCCCTTAATTTCGTAGATGCTATTTAACCTTTTTACACCTTTCATATTATTTTATTACTGTCTTGTTAAAATGAGTGGCCATATCACATCCAAATCTGTGCAGTTTGGAGTGTGCTCTTCTAAGAATGGAGTTCAAATTAAACAATCTCTTGAGTCACCGGTCATCAAAGCATTAAATGCACGACTGATAAACAAATTCTGGTTAGTAATTTCAATTCATACAATTATTTATTCACATTTTAGTACGTCTATAACAACAGTGCTTCAAGTGCTTGACTGAAAGAAACAAAAGGAAAGTTCTATGTTGTTTTCTCAACCTATTCAGTTAATGTTATTGAATCACGTCTCAAACAACATTAAAGCTTCAAACATCACTTCTACTTAGCGATGAGTTACACAAGAACTGAAAGCTGTACCAATTTAAATTCTTTCGTTCATAAACAAACAATGAGTAAAGCCAAACTAATCATCGGAGAGCCCTATTATTTATTGTTAAAATTGGGTAAAGGTTACTGTGTTGTGTTGTTTAGTACAACATTACAGAATCGGCTTTAGTTAAAGCACGTGACAGCATTTTAACGTGAGATAGTGTGCTAATTTTTTTCATTTGAGCCTTTGTTTGATGGTAGTAACCAAAAAAAATATAACTTAAATCAGGACGTCACTCACTGTAACTAAAGCCGACTCTTAACCACTAACCAAATCTCCCAAACACTACAAATCGAGCAAAATGCTTGGCCTTAAACTCGCTGGTTCGACCTAAAAGTACCTAAATGAAACTAGTTAGCTCAAGATTTTGGACGGAAATTATCTCCACTCAAAGTCACACATAATACTTTCCGTTAATGTTTCATAACCAAGCCTCCAACTAACTGGTGCGTTTGTGGTTTTCGACATCAACATGCGTGAAATAACGTGCAGTCACGAAACTTGTATATTTTCCAAGTCAAGCATAAGAAGGTTTACAGACTGTATTCCATTTTAATTCCCAGTGTCTACCACTTTTATACTACTCAAAAATGTTATCCGATCCAATCCCATGGTTGAATGTTAGTCCAGTGTTGTCAATAATTACACGTAGGCCCTATGTGCCACTAATTTAGTACCTGTTATATAAAAACTATACTATAGGTTGACGAACTTCTACATAAAAAAAAATCACATTTGTTTTACGACTCGTATACGAACCAATACAACAAAACCAATCCTCCCTTTTTACGTACGAATGCTTTTTGTAAACTGACCAAGTAATTAAACCTCAGTTAAAACATGACAGGGGCCCCTATCACGAGAATAACAAGCACTTTTCTGTAGTTCGCAACCTGGAGTTACGGCCAGATGCAAGCTACTTGTTAAAAAAAAAAACTAAATTTAATCTGCAACTTAAAACTCAAATTTTGGTAATTAGTGGCAATCAGATGTCTAAAGGTGCTCACTACTTACGCGACAGAAAATAGCCTTTACTCGACCAGCTAACTGAAAACGCAAAAGCGAAACACACACTGTCTGGACATTTAAGTTAACGGAAAAACGCTTGCAGTATAGACCAAATCTTGGGACACTTTTATTTATTTATGAACAACGAAAACCGCTAAATCAATGATCTAATTCTAAACAAACAGGCGTCAATCACGTAAAGGACTGAAGATTTATTAAAAACGTTCTTAGCTTTCATTGTGGTAAGAAGACACTTCCAAAATATTCTGTAGTAGCAATTATCAGGAGAATGTTTAGTTTAAAAACCATAATCTTCCCAAAATAATACGTACAGTAAGATAGATTAATAAATCTGTCTGTACAACATCTTCCCCTCAAAACAATATTACATACACATATTCAGGCCATAATTTTAATTTCAGCAGCAACTAGCAGTCAATATTACAATTACAATGGTTAAAATATTGTACCGAAATCTTAAACTTCAAACTACTAATCAGATTCTACTGTACCAGGTAGACTCACTNTAACATTTAATTTACCAGAATTTTTCTGGTTATTTGTCGACTTACTGTTTAACTTTCTGGCAGCAGCTGATTTACGACGACGAAGCGTCGATGGCGGTCTGCACAAAGTAGGACGGGCAACAAATTTCGGCATATTTTTCCTACCAGATTTATTCCGTCGCACTGGACTGCGGCGGCGAAACTCTGGAACAGGGTCCGAATCTGGCAGAAGGTAACTCTCATCGTCGTCCTCTTCATAGTTATCCGCAAGTTTCGACATACCACTCTTTTCAACACCATCGTTTTTCGACACACGAACTTTAGGCAACACAACTACTCGTCTCGTTAACTTATTATACTTTTTGTTAACCACACGACACCCACACTGAGAACACCCTCCACTACACTCATTCACTGAAACGCTGATTTGGGGTGGCGGGAAATGCACTGTTGATTTCTTGTGTCGATAATAGTCGTGATTTGTCCGCCCATTCAATCCAGTTTCACCGATACTGTTACTACACACCGACACTAGAGACTGAGGGCCTTCACCATCTGCACACACACCAATACTGTATAACACTGGAGTCTGATTTAAATACTGTGGATAAGCGTCTAAGTATCTTGCAACCTGAGAACAACGTCTTATTTCCTGAACTTCGTACCTTGCCCTCATACCTCCAGTACCAGGTGTGACTGAACCATTTCCACATGACACAAGACTATCTGTTTTAGACTTTCGTTTCTCAGGTGGTACAAAAAACATTGGGTCTAGTTTTGTAGATTTGATAGGTCTATCCCTATTAACATAAACTTGATAAATATCTCCACTTCGTTGTTCAATACTGGACACTGTCAACACACTAGGCTGCTTTTTCCTACATGAAGATCTAGCCCCTTCTTTCCGTCGGCCACTCTTTCGAGCTGAGTCTCGGGGTAATAATGCTCGACTCGACTTACGGGCTGATGAGGTTCTCTTGAAGTAGCCATCCCGACTAACACTAAGTGTTGGTTTTGTTGAAGTGCACTTCTTTCGAAAGAAACGTCGAGTAGCAGCAGAACGCGCCAACCATTTCTCAGTAAAACGTGGCACACCTCCAAAAGAGAATGAGAAACCAGAGTCTTTTGAAGAGACAGCCCCGGCTGAATCTCGGCTCGAAGAAGATTTTAGTGTAGTTTGAGTAGACGAAGAAGCAACAGTTCTACTGTAATACAACGACGGCGGTTGCTCAGCCTGTGCTGACGATGATCTTTCTCCAGTAACGTCACGAAGTCCACTGTCGAGAGAATTAGTTCCGCTACTTCCGATCGTAACATCGGTAAGACTGTTGTCGTTAACACTGAGGTGGTTACGAACGGCTCGGCCTGAAGGTTCAGATGATGGTGTTTGTGTGCATGTCTGAGTCGGTGGTGGATCAATCCAAACACGACCCATGAGCATGCTTTCGCATGGTAAGGGAGAAGAAGCTGGTGGAGGTGGTGCTCGAAAGGATGGGGTAGTCCTTCTTTCTCGCAACAAGGGAGTTTTTGAATCCACATTGGCATCTAATGATGATGGTCCTGATAAGCTAGATGCAGATGACGATGTTGCTGTAGTCGGAGATTTCTGAAAGAACCGTCTCCTCGCTATGACTGTGGGAGATTGTTCTAGCTGCAGAATTTCAAGACTCTGTGAACTCTTTTGTGAAGCTGGTGGTGAGACTGATACCGTCACACTTCGACCAAATGAAACGGGTGTTTTATTATCANCATGGTATTGTGACTCAAAAGCATTGGAGCTAGTGACTTCTTTACTTTTCACGGATTCGTTTCCTTTTATTCCCCGAAGCCACTGTCCGTAGCCTATAACCATGGATTTTGGGCCTTCATCTTCAATGACACGAGAAGTATGTACCACTGGGAGAGAAGATGGTTGACGAGAATCACAAGAGTTATGACACAAATCCACAAATTCGTCNTCGTCGGACAGGCACTCCTTTTTCAAAAGTGGAGATGACTGACTGTAAATTCCACCAATTTTCTGAATAGGAGCAGATATTTTGGGATGACCTCTGTCATGTATTTGTCTCTTAATAGATATTCGTTTGAAAGAATCGCTTCTTTTGAAGGAAGATTCACTGCCACGATCTTTCTTTTTCCCTCCGCCCATAAGACGGCGAAGGTTTTCCAGAGTTATTGGCTTCATGTTGCAGCACTTTACAATAAATCTTCATGTATTATCATCTCTTCCATCTTCTAAAAATAGCCTGATATACATTTCCTGAAAAGTTATCATCTCCCCTTGAAGTATTGTTTATTTTCATTTTCAGTAGCGTTAAAGTAGTATTACTCGTTGCATATTTTATAGAAAAAGCTTAACACGAGACAGCAGCTTGAACTATACAAAAAAGCCTTAGTATTTCCTACATATACTGCTGAGGTACTTACTGGTGACACACATGTTCTCTTCTTCCCTGTGAGCCATGTTTTAAAACATCTGATAAACATACCACTAATCATTATTGGTAGACGACCGAATTTGTCACTCAATGTCGACTTTTTAAAACGACAATATTCTCATAACCTCTGTTAAACATGAGGTTACTCACTGTAAAATATTCACTCGTATGTATCGCAGCAAAGAAACATCAACACCCGGGTAATATCAATCTCTATCTTATATTCCGTGCAGGCATTTAACATCTTATGCGCACCGATGCTAGGACTCGCATCAGCCGACCTTGTTCTGCCACTTTTTTTACGTCCACGCAACACCAGCCAAGAGACGGGAGTTCTTATTCGTGTTGCTTTAATTTCAAGTTCATTATCATGGTTCTTATTACATCAAGTTATGCTGAATGCTTTAACTCGTGTTTGAAACTTTGAAAAGCTGATATTACAGGTAGGTTCATTATTTTATACCCTACTAATTTTGACTTTCAGCAAACACTGGCAAATATTATTGTCTTTCACGCCACACAATTATCCGCTGTTGAACAGAACACAGCACAATACAGTTTTCTCACACAATTAATCGAATTAAATGATTAACGATCACACTGGAGCATGTCTCCAACATCTCACACAAACACCGTCGAACATCTTTTCAGCACAACACTGTCACATCTGTTACTAACACAATGCTGATAGAGTGCTGTTCGTGCATTGAAATCACTACATTCCGGTACGAATTTTACGTCCAAAACACAAAGTTATTAATCAAATACACACGTAATTTGTTGATCACAGCTATTAGATGAAGGAAAAATAACGTTAAGTAACCTCTTAGCTCGTATGCTAACTGAACACTGCGGCAACGGTCCCACAACTCTCCCAACGCTGCAGGAATCAAGCGAAGGTAGAGAAGAGTGAGGGAACAGACTGGACGGAGTGGTGAAGGGTCGTGAGAGGCTGAATACTTTTTGAAGTGAAAGTCCTCGCCGTCATTAAAATCAAGAGGCCACTCTTCACCAAAAGCAACACAGCGAGTAATTGGTAACATCATCGGATTTTCAAAGAAATTACTAAGACATAAAAAACACTCTGCAAATGCAGGTAGGCCTATATAAATTTACGGTAGTTACATTAAGCCTATTATTATGATTTATGGAAAAGTGTTCAGGCATAACATCAAACTTTTGTTTTCAACGTGGTGCAGCCCTACAATACGGATTTTAATTGCTATGCATTTGTTTTCTTTTATAATCTTCTGATCGATGAGGAAAAAAATGCTGCAGAGCTACAAAACAGCTTGCGTTGGAAAAAACAAACAACAAACGAGTTAGTTTCAAACAGTTATTTTTAATAAACTAGATAGAGTGACTAATTTTGTGGTCCATTTAACTTTCGAGTTCTTAAACGTAGTAATGTCGGCACTCAGAGTTTCTAGGGAAGATCACTGTTATGCCTGTAGTAAAAAAACAGTCACGGAGGCCTCTAGAATCCAGAGGAAGAGCTTAAGTTCGGATATCCTGTATAGCATGAAAGTAACTAACTGTAAAACGTTTATAGTCCCCGAAGTTGTTTATGAAGAAAACAAAGCTGCAGTTTCCAACCTTTTCTGCTTTGTATCCACACAACGCAAAGTGTGTCTACTACTTGACAACTAGGCAAACAAAAAAGAGGTACTACGATATTTGCAAGCACCCAAAGCGTAGGAACAAATGCACCTATTTGCGATCTAGCCAAGGTATGATCACAACACCATTCTAGGTACGCACCAAACAGACAGACCCCTGAGAAACGCAACTAATGTGTATGGGATGTTTCAAAACAAAAGCATCCGCTATGAGAAAAGAATGGACATAAANTCCCCTCGCTGCATAAAACGGAAGCACTTGCGGTAGTCCATTGTACAACACTGGGAGGAAGCTACATTCCTGTTACGGTGCAATGTCAAGGACTTGTTGAACAATGAAACGGTATTACAGATCAAACGAAATATGCTTTCCAGGATCCATCCCTACGCCCTTTACCGGATAAAACATTACGTCAGCTGATTAAAAGTACAAACAGCTTTTCCATCATCCGGACGAGTCGTTGTTATTAGTTCCAGGATAATAGTATTCCACTTGCTGGAAAATGCAGATTTTGTTGCCGTTTTTTTCCGAGTGAAGTTTTCACCCAACTGATATTACCTAGCGTTCAATTCAGGTGAATGCTGACGTATACGAAGTTTCTTTAGCACTGTATCTAGGATAGTAATTCATACTTCATCATCCATTCTTTGACATTTATTTTTGTTGATCTTTATGACAGCTGCCTCTTTTCCAGCTACATGACCATTGTAACCTGCTTCTCTGGTGATATTTCGAATTATTTCTGACACAACTTTAAACACGTAAGTGGTTTTTCAGAAAACTTTTTTTTTTGTGTGGCTTATGGAGTGAATTAAGTGTTCATGGTCGTCCATTATAAAAGGCACGGTGCTTCATTTAACTCTCACTTCATACTCGGCAGTTCAAAAACTAACTTAAAATAGTACAACGCTTAAGTGACTTGAAGATAGTGTACGGGACACTTTTGTTGAGTAGTCGCAGTCGCTAGCGATCACTCGGCAACCTGTAGATATGAGCGATTCAGAGCAAAGTGGACCTAGTCCATTTTACCATAAAACTTTTAAGTGTTCACATTAGACACAATTATTAGTAGAAATTTTGTGAATATATTCTATAAAAGTTTAGTAGGTCTGCCAAAGTCCAAAGTTCATTTTCTTTACCTTAGGGCAGTTTTGATTTCAGTTTTACCTATAGTACTCTCCTCTCCCCAATTTATTGTTACTGAATATCTTCCAGGCAAAATGTAAGAGTATTTACTTATTAATTACAATTCACATAAACGTTTAATCATACCTCTGGATTAAGATAAGTCATAAGTACAAAATACTGATTTACAATTAAAGTAATACATTAAAGTGCAATACCTGCTAATATATATATCACCAAGAATGTCAGGCTTAACTTATTAAAACTTCTCTTAATTACACTATCTATTACTGGAGTTTCTGAAAGTACGAGCAGCCGTTATCTTGATTCTCGGTTAACAAAGTGAGTGGCAAACCAATGCCCGTTGCTAATTGTGGCTGTTGGAGTAGCTCCATTCAACATTTCAAAAAAGATGCGCTAAAATCAAACGTAGTGAAAGCCTGTTCTTATATTTATGCCAACTTTACTACAAGCAAACTTAAAACCAAGATAGGCTATACGACGCTGGGCTGTCCGGCAAACAAGGACTCTTTCTTGCCAGAAGCGTAATCTAAACAGGGGCGTCACTAGGCCTTTTTTAGAGGGGCTCAAGCCCCCCTATTCAAAAGATAGCCTCCCCCAACTGACCAAACAAACACAACAATAACAAAAATGTTATTAATTATTTTATTAATTTAACACTTAAGTGTAC